>BGPR01006078.1:0-14918 GCA_013235015.1 Araneus ventricosus | reverse complement strand
AACTAATTTCTAAACTGTTAAATGAGTTAAAGAATTATACTTTATATTGTTTAAATCAATAAATGTACTGCTGAAAAAATTACAAAATTAAATTTTTATACAGTTTCCTGGCCCTACTAGCCATCTTTAGTAAAATATTCTTGACTCGCTAATATTAAAAAAAAAGTAAAATTTTTCTGTGACCAAAACAGACTTAGTTGTGAATTTTTGAATTTTATTTTTGACCCATTGACCGAGGCTGCTTCCTCGTGTCTTGAATTGGTGGTTTTTCCTTGAGGTTGCAGTTGAAGTGGTCTAAAAGAGTGATAGTTAGTTTTAATTGGAGAAGAGTGGAATTTTTTTCCTTTAAAATTTTAGTGTGCCAAGAATATTTTACTAAATATGACTTATAGGGCTATGCAACTGTTAAAAAAATTTAGACTTCATAAGTTTTTGGCAATACATTTATTGCAACAAACATTATAAAATATAATTCTTTGCATCATTTTAAGCACTTTTTCAATTTGAAGTATAACTCTATCTGTGTGATAGAGTTTTAAAGTCAGGATTAGAATGGACACTATGAATAACCCTTTAAGATCAAGCCCGTACTATTTTGGGGGTTAGACATTAGCTTATATTTCTGCTTCCTGCTTAGTTGTATATAGTAAATGCCAGAAGAAATTATTTTTCTTGTTTCCAGAATCTCTACAGATCTATTTTTCCCATTAAATGGCAAATACCGTCCATTTTTTGAGTTATAGTTGGCTTTTAATTCATTGGTTACAAAAATATGTCCGGTCTTAAAGGGATAATGGTAGTTGTCATTTTAGCACTTCATGGTAATTTGCATATTATATAAATGAAGAAAATGTTTTTCTTGTGATTTTGCTATTTTTTTCTTTTCATGTAGAAATTGCCTTTAACCCAAATATTTTTAACATTTTAGTTAATTAATCAAACATATGAAATTTCCAAGTCAGTTTGAGAGAATTTTAAAGCAGCAATTTTCTAAATATTTATTACCTCTTTGTTATTCCATATCTAGTGTCCAGCAATCATGAGAGTACATGGTCATCATCCAATTCTTTAGATGAGGAGCTCAACAATGATGTAAATACAAAACCTTTTCACTGTACGAATTCATCAGAAGCACTTCATAACAACACCAATCACGTGTCAAAATCATCTGTGCCTGTGAGCAACTCTTGGACATATTCCAACGAAAATAGGTATCACTTTCAAGATGCTGACACTAGAGTACAACATGACTCGAATGATCAGTATATTTTTAACAATAGTGATAATCACTTGCACCTGGGTAATGATTCTAGTAAAAATGTAGTTTCCTCTGTAAACTGCCAAAACAGTGCAAGATCTTTTGGTTCATCTGCTGCATTAAATGTTTCTTCAAATACTGTGGTAAGTTTGGATTGAAAAGACTTTTTTTCTTCATTTTCATATGTAATATAACATGAAGTATGAGTCAGTATACAAATTTAGATGTTTGCAACAAGCTAATAAACTAATTGCAAAGAAGCTAAATTAAAGATGAACATGCTTAAAAATGGTTTGATGTGCATTCTTTGATTCCCAGCTTTCAGGCGTAGTTACATCATTTTTTGACATGAATTATGCATTATCTAGTTTGTTCTCTAAATTGCAATTGTTCCTATTGTGTTGAATATGAATTTATTATTTTTTCTTGTATGCTTTTGTTATCATACTCTTTTCAGTTATTTTTGTGTGATTAGTTACATAATTGGTAACATATTGAATCTGAATTTAGATCTTGGATGATGATGCACAATCTTCCTTAAAAAATCTTGCTGAAAGAGCTGTGTTGAGCACTGGAATCAGTAATCATATTCATAACTTGCCATTTTCAGCAATGCAAAACAAAGGTGAGCTTTGTGAATGTATGCATCATGAAAAAATAACTACAATCTTTGTTTTTTATTTTAAAGAAACATTTGAAATCGACAGGTATTCATAGAGGAAAATTCTTAAATTAATTGTTCCTTTTAAATTTTGTTGAACAGAATTTTGATTTGGGAAAAATGTTACTTCATTCTGTTTATTGTTTGTTGAAAGGATAATTTTAGATAACTAATTTTTTTAAATCATACTTTTTGATTTTTAAATGTTTTTAAGAAGTATGTATTAAAGTATAATAACATAGTAAGTGTAAAGTTTTTTTTGTCAAGAAAACATACCTTTTTTATAAAAAGATTTTATATGCAAAATGTTTTAAAATTATTTTTAAATAAATATAAACTTAATAATGGAAGTAAAGATTTATTCATATTATTAAAGTTTTTGTTGCAGTATGAAGAGGAAACAAAATGATGAAGTGTAATTATTTTTCTAATTATTAAAATTTAATCAATTCACTACAACTTCATCAAAATTACATCAATGAAAATGAATGTTTGCCTGTGGTGGCTCTATTTTTTGAATGCTTTATAACTTCAGAAGGAACTTAGGTAAATCAGCTTTAATAAAACCCAGTAAATTTTCAAATCGGTAATTATTAGAAAAAAATTATTAATTTGACCAAAAGGGATGATGAAGATTTGTGTTTTTCTATGCTCTTTGAAATGTTGTTGATGTTCGCATATTTATTCCAAATTGTTTACCAAATGGAATGAAAGGAAGCAACCTTTTCAATAATCTTAGGACTAATGAAATTATTTGACATTGACGAAAACAATCTGTTACAGGTTCTCAAATAACGCACAATGTTCTTGGAACCTCCACAAATGACCTATTTATGGACTCAGCAAAGCCCTTACCATCCATGGGATCTACAAAAATAGATATTAGTCAGATATTTGGAGAGTTTCCTCAGAATAGTTTTACATCGGAACAAAAGCAATCTATGAACATTCTTGAAGTTGCCTGCAAGCGTTTACCTCTGCCAATTGATTCACAGAGATGCAGGTGTGTTTGGCTTATTATTATTATGCACTTCTTATTGTAATTCTGTTGAAAATATTGTTCCTTAGTTTTAAAGAGCAAGATTTTGAAGTATTCTTGCATGTAAATAATGTTATATCTGTAAACAAAAAATATCTCTGAAAAATAAAGTCAATTTTAAGTTAAAATCAACTGCAGTAGGTGATCAGGTAAAAACATAATACATTCAAGGATTATGTTCTTGCCTGAACTGTTTGTTAACTGAACGTTGATTTACTACAGATTTTTATAGGAATTAGAATAATTCAATCTGGAGCCCCCCCCCCACAAAAAAAAATTTCTTTTAATTTTAAATTACATAATACACTTATGTTCAAAAATTAGTCACAAACATGAAATGTATCTCGAATAATGATTGGTTTATTGCTATGAAATTTTGTACATTTATGCCCAGTGCTATTAGACAGCTAACAGTAAAATAAAATATTAATAAGGAGTACAATTTTTCAAATATTCAAATGAGGCTAAAAATGTCCAGAACAAGGCACCCGAAATTTTCGGAATCGTTCAGCTAATAAAAAGTGTGACCCCTTCACCACCACTACAGTTTTATAAGTCTTAAAGTGGACCTTGCTGAAAATGAGGTTGTTGATCTAATGCTTGTGGCGACAAATCCTATTCATCTAACTGTGAAGAGTTTAAATCCTGGAGGGTCCTGGGAGAGGGTTGACATCATGCAAAAGCTGTTACTAGAGCATCCCAAACATGCTGTATGAAACTGATCTGGTTGGCCATACCATTCAACATATACCCTCTTTTCTGTAAAAAATCTCACACAAGCCAAGCTTTGCATAGTCATGCGAGGATGCCTATAAAAATAAAATCATTGCCAACAGCTTCCTGGAAAAGCCTGACTCAGAGTTCAAGAACAACTCTATACCATTTGCAGTCACTGAGCCCACATAAAGGAAATGCAGATGTTTATGGCTGTCCAACAAGGTTCCTTTGGTCACAAGGTTTCCATTTCCATCAAAGTGATCTCTTATTCAAGTATTCCACTTATGTTGGAAAGAAGGTAGCGGGTATCAAAATCTCTCAATATTCATTGAGAATCACTCTATATTCTGAATTTTAATTGTCAGTGAAGTGGGCTTGGTCCCAATCTTGCTGTGTTCTAAGAAGGGTGTACCTGGCCCAACAAATAATGTGTTCTCTTCTACAATGGATACCACCTGTCACTGGGCGTAAAGGCCCTTTTCAGTTAGTTGTCTATAGACAATTTGTCTAAAAATTATTGTTCCATTCACAGCTAAGCCATGAGAGAGTTTCCCAGCCTTTAGTGCTCTCTATGGGGTTGTACATTTAATGCCATATATCGTTCACATACAACTGTTGTAGTTCCTGGTCAACCCTAGATAGCCTTCCTGACAGTGGCACCTGTACTTTGGAATTGGCTCCATAAGCTAGAAACCACTATTTGAGACTCTTAACTATTGAGCAACATCCACTTGAGACTGGCTAGCAACAAGACTGAAGATGGTTCTCTATCTTGATTCATTGTCTTAATTGATCCTGATAACTCATTTTTGCTGTAATCAGTCATGAGAACTAATGATTAAGTACAGATTTTTTACCTCGGGAAAGAAAAATTTCCAACTAATAATTTTGTCAAATTAAGCTAAAAGTAAAAATTTGTCTTAGACATTTTAGAATTTTTAACCCCTTTTCTGGTACAGTAATATCCTATTCAAATTTAATTATTTGGTCTGTAGATAATATATTTGTACATATCTTTTAAAAAAAGCATGTGTTGTTAACTTTGGATTTGATAAAAAAGTTATACGCAAAAACCTTACGCAAAGGTTTACAACAAAGATATTGTAATTTAAAAAAAATATATATATTTACCATAATCAATGCCCTTTATGTTTATAATTAAGAAGCAAGCTGTGAGAAAAGCTGACCTTGTAGTATTTTCTGTTGATCTCACAAATTTATACTTAATATACTGACACTTCTCCGATATATTGAAATTGACAAAGAAAGATGGTTGTTTGACCTTCATGGTAAGTTTTGTGCTAAGGAATAAAAACAATATTTTGCTTTTCAGTTGTTTTGTTATGTCATTCATTCTGACGTAATTTAATTTCATTATATTTATTTACTAAACCATAAATGTTTAAGAACAAAATGCACAAGAGCAATTTTCATTGAAACCATTAATCCTTGTTATCTGATATTATTTGAAGGCATCTTGGTCCTGGTGCTCCATACCAAACACCCGATTACTATCCATCAAGTGCACCTAAATGCAACACTATGGAATTCTTTCAGCGTCTGTCCACAGAAACATTATTTTTCATCTTCTATTTTCTTCAGGTTAGTTGTCTACTGTTTTATTCTTTAAAATTGTTTTGTATTTATAAGTGCTTTCAAAACTATCATTAAATAAATTTATTTTGTAAGTGTTCATCTGCATCTGTTTTAAGTTAGTTTTTACTTCTGTTTTGTGAAATTAATAATGTCTGAGATTTTAGAAAATGCATATCCTTATCAACTTTGATAAAGGAATAATATGAATAACATGTTGAAACTGTGGTGAATTTATTTTATGTATGTATTCAAGGTATTTTACCTTAAAAGTTTAACAACTACCTTGTTACTACTACTTTCTGTTTATTGAAATATAATTACTGTCTTGGATACATTTTTAGAATTTTAATTTACCTTTGTGACATACATGTAATGTAATTATATTCCTTCCAGTGCTGGGTATCTGAAAAAAGTCTTTTTTCACCACATTTTCCTAAATGAGGTAATATTAGAAACAGTGGTGTAGCTACAACTTTTCCTGCCCTAGGCAAACTTTGCGGCCCTTCCTTTACAAGTTACAAAGAGCACATAAACTTCAAAAAAAAAAAAAAAAAAAAATGAATTCCAAGGAAAAAAACATTTATTAGTAACATAATTCTTCATTTGACACCCTCGTCCCTGCAGATAGGTTGTGAAATTGCACGTCCACCACCAGTCTTTCTTTCGCACATCAGCAATTTAATGACAATAGACAAAAATGCTATTTAATTACATTAATTATCATCTTTATTCCTACAATGATTGAGCTAGTGTTGCTACTTTTCTTAGTTATAAAATTGTCTTCCTTCATGTCTGATTTTGCCACCCCACTCCAGCAGACCACTTCCACCCATTAACTACACCGCTGATTAAAGGTACTTCATTATTTTCCTAAAGAAGATTAAAAAAAAAAATAAATAAAACAGGTTTTTATCTCCTTTAACAAGACTAAATACTGCAAATGATTTAGTTGTTTTTCTTATGTGCCTTTATAATAGAGAATAGAATAAAAAATGAAATTTCTATCCTCTTAAATTTTATCATCAAGAAATTTTAGTTACTGGCTGTCATTACATACTTTAAATTCTAAAAGTGTAATATCCATGTATAAACTGTTGTTGTAAAATTTGATTTCTATAAAATAAAGTACTGCACACATTTGTGTAATTATTTTAAGTATTGATATGATTTTTAACTCTGCATTTTTTATTGTTTTATGTTAGCCCATTGAAATACTTGTAAATGTTTCTTTTCTGTATAATTTTAAGTAAAACCAAGATTTAAAACTGTGAAAAATTATAAAAGCTTGAATACAATAAGAAATTGAAATGCTTCATCAGCAGGAAAGTTTCAACATGGTGTTTTAGGCTGTTCTTATTTCACCAGCATTAGCCAATAAGTATCTGCGTAAAGTTGCGTCTTTTTTTATTAAAGTATCTAATTCAAATAAGGCTTTTGTTTATGTTTGTATATTGGATGGTTGTACTTATAAATAAATCACATTGCTTGTATTGGGCGTAAAATTGTATACATTTGCTTTAGTATTTTTTTATAATTAAAATAATTTAAGTAGCAGGAATTTTTTTTTGTTTGATCAAAGTATGTCTTTAAAATATTTAATAATTGTAAATAAATATTTCTGCTTTATTTTCTTTAATTGTATATTAAAAGAATAATATTCAAACTTATTTTTCAGGGCACAAAAGCTCAATATTTTGCTGCTAAAGCACTAAAGACAAAGTCATGGAGGTTTCACACTATGTTTATGATGTGGTTCCAAAGACACGAAGAGCCGAAAACCATTACAGATGATTTTGAACAGGTAGAAACAAATGCCTTATTTAGTTTTTTAGGAGAATGGATTGCCAACAGTTTTGAAATTTTCACCACCTATGCACTATTAAATGTTGAAATGATTTTCTAACACTTTTAATAGTTTGTCTTTTTGAGTAGGATATTAACTTAATAGTCAAATATTTATTTTTTATGCTAATAACAAGAAAAGGATTATTGAAATATATTACTAGAGTTCTGGGGCCAATTTTTCTTATAATATTTGAATTCAAATTTACATTTCATAACAATCTTATTTGAACATTTTTCATATATTTTATGAACATTTTTCATGTATTTTATGAACATTTTTCATGTATTTTATGAACATTTTTCATGTATTTTATGAACATTTTTCATACATTCTGTTTTGTGGTGATAGATGGTAGTACTGTGCATACATATGTACAACACACTGATAAAATTTTGGCTTCAGTAATTTTCATACTTGGAGAAAATGGAAAGCTTTTGTTGGGTTGCAGATTTGCATAAATTGTTTATGCTCTCAAGAAATTGGTTGAAAGGACCTTATCAAACTTTTGGAAGTAAACCTATACTCCCTGCAAAAAAGAAAAGGGAGAGGGGTTCTTGATCTTTTCAGTGATGGAAGTTCTGACAGATAACATCTCCCTTCCACCTACATTGTGTGTGACCTTCAATGTCTACTACTGACACAAAACATGAATTGGCTGCTCTTGTTAAATAATTTAAAAAAAAAGGCAAGTAGAGTAGAACAGCCTTAGAGGACTTGACTAGATCATTACAAAGTATACTATTGTCAGAGATGATGAGCTATGGGTCTGTTAGTCTGATGTTAGAACTAAGTGTTAATAAAAGGCAGTGAAAGAAAAAAACTTGAATCACCTCCAGAAACAATATTCATTTTGAACATTTGTTTCATCAAAATGTTCCAAGCATCAAATTTTAATTTTAATTTTTTTTTGCCATGTACTAACATGCTGTTTAGATGGTCAGTAGCACCTATAGATATGTAGGGACAGCAATAAAATGCTGTAATGCCTTCAGGTTAGCAGTGCATTGGAGTACCTACCCCAAATGAATGCTTGGGAGAGACGGAGACTCAGTTTAATTTGTAATTGACATTTTATTGTACAATATATTGGAAAAAGTAGTAGAGTTAGTTGAAAAATAATGCATTAAAAAAGACAACATGGAAGTGGTTACTTTCCAGATGCACTCAGTTATGCAGTTACAAAATTGTAAGAGTTGGCTATTTTTGATTCGATTTGATAGATGGTATTTAAAATTAGCAGATGGATGTATGCGACATAGTAATCAACTTCATATGCAAATTAAGTGCCTACCAAAATTCTTGTTGGTACATATAAAATGAAATTTGCTGTTACCAATTTTGCTTCCTTTTTCTCCCTGATAACTTGACAGATATGCTTCACTAGGTATCAAAATATATGCTCTATTTTACATACATATTTTGAGTTGTTTGTGTAAAAAAGGACAAAATCAACATGAAACAGATAAGGTATTTCATCATGATAATGCACATTTGCATATTGCTATCACAATGCAACAATTTTGGATACTTTTTTGTCAGCAGTTCAGAAAATTCTTTTATGCACTATGTGCAAGTTCCCTTTTAACAAGTTTTCATAAATCCTCATTTGTTAATTTGCATACATAATTATATTTTTTATTTGATGTAGTAATTTTTACTTATGTAATTTTTAGGGCACATATGTGTATTTTGATTTTGAAAAATGGACTCAAAGAAAAAAGGAAGGTTTTACGTTTGAGTACAAGTACCTGGAAGATAAAGACTTAAACTGAATGGAGGAGTTCATTGTATGAATTTATTTGGCTTTTAAAAAATGTTAAAGAGTTTTTAAAGCTTCATGAGACTTATAAATACGGAATTATTATTATTGTCTATGCACCAAGACCTGACATCTGTTAAAAGTGTATTTTAAAGCTGAAAAATCAAAGTTTTTCTTCAAAAGAAAATCCATTTTCATTAGAAATCTGGCAGATAACTTTTTTTTGGTTTTAGTTTTGTGGAATGATGTTGCTTTGACAGTGCTAACAGTGTAATTATATAGTATAAAATCATTGACTTTATTTCTGTTAGTATATTAATAAAAAGCATTAACACTTTAATGTAGCAATGATTTTCATCTCTTTTAAAAATTAGCTATATTTAAAATATCTGCAATTTGAGTATTTCAAATTGCATGTCTTCTGAGATTTATTTTAGGAATACTTCAATCAAGAAGTGAACACTTTTTAATTATGAAAAATTGCAATTTTATTTATTGATTAATGTAAAATGCTTACTTCTAGTATTGGAGGAGATATAATTTCGTTAAGTTCAGATAAACTGATATATTTTTTTTTATATATTTGTTTGTGAAAAAATTAAAATAGTATTTGTAGAAAATTAAAGAATACTTAATGTGATATGAGAATATTTCAGTGAGCTGTTGGATTTCAAAAATTGAGTTACTATCATGCATAAATGTACGTATTGTGCACATTCATCAAAATTTGAACAATTTTCTAGAAACTTGTTTAAGTATATAGTGAAATGCTGTATTTCACTTTGTGAATGAGTAAAAGTAAATTTGATGGAGGGGGGGGGGATAAAATAATTTCTCAATATCTCTCTGAAGTGTTCCTTATATGGTCTTCCTTTTCTACCCAAGACAAACAGGGTACTATGTATATAAACATTTTTTTATAAACTTTTCTTTTCAGTGATTTTCAAAAACCAAAATTTCTAAAAATTTAATTCTGTATTTCCATCCCAGCTTAGATGACCCTTTTGTTATATTGGCACACTCTTTTATTAGTTTAATTTTTCCAAATAATTACAGCTTTTAAATTTAAGAAAATCTTGTGCAATTATTTAACAGTCAATTACAAATGATTTTCTACTGAATTGAAATTACTCATTTTTTCATTATAATCTTACAATGCAAGAATCTATAAAATTATCTATTTCAAATTATTTACCTGTTGATTATTGTACTTTGTATTATGTTGTTAATCAAGAATTTATAAAATTAAATAAAAATTGTTACACATATTGATTTTTTTTAGTCAAAATTTGTTTTATATTTTTACGTTTGAGAATTTAGTGAAACTGACTGTAATTTAGTTTTAGTCCACATGTATATTTGCACAGTGTTCTTATTTTTGTACAGTCAAATTCAATTAATGTTCTGCCAGTGAAATTGTAAAAACTCGGATTTTTCATGGCATATTGTAAATATGAAGAAAAATGCTGAATGGCCAAGACTTTATATAATTTCTGTATTGAAAATAAAACTCATGATGCTAATATTTTGTTATCTATTTTTAAAAAAATATTCTTATGCCATACCTCGCTGTTGTGAAGTTCTGTTTAATACCACTCGAAAGTCATGTATTGATACAAAAAGGATTTTAAAACTGAAGTTAAGAGAGGAGACCTCTTTTCTACCAACAAGATTCCTTTCTTTTAAATTATTCCAGTAAACCTACAAATATTTTTCCTTTTCTGTGTGTGGTAATTCTGAATAACTAACTTTTTAAATGTCTTTTTTTACGTATGAGATTTTGGAGATCTTAACATTTGAAATGCAGAGGCAATGTGTATACCTATATATGTGCCTTACAAAGTCGATGCTTTACCAAATACTTTCATCTGTAATTTCTTGCATTGTGCACACTGCTTTGGAATACGACAAATTGACATTGAACAGAGGGTCGCCTGGGACATGCTAATGTTTGAGAATAGGGGAGATGATGTGGAGATGGATGTGAAGGTAGATCAGGTGGCATTGGGAAATGAATCGCTTAAGATTTCGTCAGCAGGTTAGAGAAAGAATGAAAATAATAATTTAGTTATTTGCATGTAGAACAAAAAGCTATGAAAAGGAAAAACTTCACATCCTTTTGGATTTTATTTTAGTGAGGAAGGAACAAAGTTTTAAAAATAAAGACATTTAACAGCATTTGCTATCTTGGATGTCGTCCACTATTAGATTATTATGCCACAGTATCAAAAGCCCCACTTGAAGTTTCTGAAGAAAAAGTTGGAAAGCATTATTGCATCTAATTTAGTAGATCAACAGTATTCTCAAAATTTAATTAAGGATGTCAAAACAAAGTAGGAAAATAAGAGAATGGAATCAAATCTAACTTAATTTAAACAGTGAACAGCTAGCTGCACCTGCAGAAAGATTTATCATACATACAATATATTATTTGTACTCTAGTCAAGACAAGCTGTTCTGAAACATAATAACCTTCCTTTACAAAAGTTGAACTCTTTAATCGCGAGGCGACTTTTTTCTCCTAGCCCCTTTAACATTGGGACTCTTTGGGAGGATGTGACATGAATTGGACTCTCCCAATGTGGGTGGTCATATACCCCATCCCCTGGTATAACCTTCCCTTATGGCACATGGAATGGACAAGTGATAATTGGACCCCCTACTGCAATCACCTCAAAAGAAGCCAACCGCCTGAAACTGGCTTTTGTCGATGTTAAACCTAAATTTATAGACCTCGTCGAGAGGGTTAATAGAAGTGATTTCAGCTTACGAGTCAATCTTTCAACACTACATACACAATTATTGTAAAGTGATCTATTTGATTATTTATTCAGCTGAAACAGATTAGTTGCTTCATATTTATTTTCATACAGTGTTATCTTGTACATGACAAGTAATTTGAACATCAGTAAAAATAAATTTATATAAAGTTAAGAACTGAGCTTACGATGCAAATTTTGACATGACATAAAAAATTATGTCAAGAAGTGAATTTTATTTAGCTGTGAAGTCTTTTTAGAAGTTTAAGAATTACTTTTTAGGTAAAGTCGAGTTTCTGAAACTCGACATTAATTTTACATTTGGACTTGAATACTACATATTAGCTTGCAATGAATTTCTAAATATGCTTTCATGATGTGAATAACATAATTATACATACAAATGCTTTATATTTGTATGAATTTTGACTTAAAATTAAGTAATTGATATATTTGGCAATTTGTTAAAACCAAATATATACATGTAAAAAGAACTGTATTTTCATTTATTAATTTGATTAGTGAATTTAAGAAATTAGGTTTGAATGTGAAGTATACAAAATGTTAATATTTTCTAAATTTAAATGTTTCAATTCAGACATTTGTTTTTAAAAAATTAAGAAAAATAATGTGCTTGTATTATTTAAAGGCATGACAACCTTGTTGGAGATGCAAGTTCTAAGGCTTTCTTTTTCATCAAAAATGAGACAAATGTTACATGAAAATGAGTATTTTAACCATTTAAAATAGGCTTGAATTCAGATCCAGGTTAAATTTTAATTATTTTTTTGCATATTTTGCCTTCTAATGTTTTAGTTTAAAGATATCAATCATTAAAATATGAATAAAAATTTTTATATGTTTTATTTTTTTTAATGTTCCTTGGGAACCTTGGCCATTTCTGATCTAAGCTCATTACAATAGGTATTGAAAACGATGATCAGACTAAAGGAACAAGCACAGTATTTAAAAAATATTTTTATAACTAAGCACAGATATGAATTCAATTGAAAATTTATTAATTTAAATGAATAAAAAATATATTTTACACAAAAAGTGCAGAAAATGAAACTTTATAAAAGACACTCTGGGAAGTAATTCAAATACAATACCCCTTTTTTGCATTGTCATCTTGTATTTTCTCCAAATTATGCATATTTACTCAGATTGTTACAATAGGGTAATGACTTAACATTTTTCAGCTGTAATTATACAACCGGTAAATTTTGCTCATGTTTGAGGTCCATCCTTTTTTGCCCTAGTTCGTAGGACAATTGTAGCTTCTAGAGAAAACTCTAGTTGAGTAAGTAGGTTATGTTTCCTGCGAGTTACTTTATGCAATAATTCAAAAACAACTATATTTAGTACATTAGCAAATAAAATAAACCACCATTTCTTTCTGTGACAGTAGTTTTTCACATTTTATACACTGATCAACCCCACCTACCCCAGAATTACATTTATGAATCCAATTCCATTGTTCTATGCATACCTTTATTTTGTGCACGAGAATATCTTTTAATTAGCTAGATTGGGAGATTAATTAGAATAAACAATCATTCTGGCGATACATAAATACTTATTCAAAATCCCCCCTTCTGATTATAGATAAAAATGAATTTTTTTCACCAAAACTAAAGCATTAACTTTTTATCAACAGGTGATTTCTTTTCCTGAATTATAAGAGAATTGCCCTTTTCATTTTGTTTTCAGTGGAAACTCACAGAGAAATTCCTTCTTTTATAGAATAGTCATGACTGATCAATGTTCCTAATTGGGAGCATGGAACTTTAATGAATACCGAATGCATTTCTTATTTATATTTTATATGTTATGTTATTAGTAACGTGGACATTTTTAACCATGTGTACAGACTTTTAGGAATTGTGTATCGTTTTTAAATTTTTTATTTTTATGCTAAACACAAAATGTAAAAAAAGCTCAATTTATATCTGAATCATAATTTCTATATCAAAAAAACCCAGCTTACTTTCAATTATAATTAAAAATTTTTTTCAAAATATTTTTCAATGTGATGTTCCCAGTTGGGAACATTAACCTGTGAATGGTTAAAATAGATTATTAGTTTACTTTTATGTAATTTTATCATTAAAAATATTTGTATTTAAAAACAAGTAAAGCTAACATTTTAATGATTCTTTAAATTCAAATGAATATGAAGGAAAAACTTTCAATTTGCCATTAAAAAAACCCTAACAAATTGAAAGTGAAATATCACATTCTTCAGTATGTATAAATTCATTTCAGTTAGGTTTTTAATTAATGAAACCCCCATCGAAGGGAAGGGGTACCCGAACCCACTGTATAAATAATCAAGGGCTTGCTCCCTAGTTGGGTACATAAATAGTTGTGTGGCTTTCAGTTCCCATCTCCAAAGACAAGTCATTTCCCCATAAAAGGATCATCACGGCTCATAATGGACATTTTGCATTTGGACACAATGTGCAGTTTCATCGGGGTGTGAAGTCGCTTTTCATCAATCCACATGCTTTGGCAGGGTGTTCTTTTACATTTATATCCATGAAAACCAAATCATGATATCAAATGTATGAAAAAAATTACGACTTTGCTTGATCTTGCAGAGTGGGTTTTGAATATTCCTGGGCATCATTACTGCTGATAAATATGGATTATTTATAAAAACAAATAGAAACAATGAGTGCTAAATTAAAGTGACATATCTTTACTTGGTTGAACAGTGAAGAAAATATCTATAGAATATTCTCGGATTCCAAAACCCACCGTGCTTTTGCGCCAGCCCGAGTTTTTTCATCAAAATAGGGGAAACATGAAGAATGGAAGGGAGATGTTTACATTTTACTTAACGTGATCTAACAAAGAACTCTGGAAATGCGCTCATCTGACTCATTGCCTGACACCCCTTTCTGGTGTAAAATTGTCCAAAAGTGCTAGCCTCAGGATATTAAAACGAACAATATTTCTGACAGAATACCAAGAATCTCTTCTTTGTAAACAAAGCTCAATATATTTTGGTTTAGAAGGTACAGGCACATTCTACTGAACAGAAAATAACTTTTTGTCATTATATCGTCTCCCCGTCCAAGTTTCTACAACATTTGCATCCTACTAATTTTAAGAACACAGCATGAAGTAACAGAACGACAGAATGTTAATCTATGTGTTCAAATATATTAAATATATTTTTGCACTCACAAAATCTGATGACCAGTGTAATAGAATATTTTGCATTGAAATCTAATAATCGAATTTAATAAAATAAATGACACTAAAAAGTTTTTCA
>BGPR01006077.1:72824-84719 GCA_013235015.1 Araneus ventricosus | reverse complement strand
AAAATGCCTAATTTGAATCTGATTGTGATGTGATTGCAACGGTGCTAGAATGAGCAGTTTATGCCTTTCTTCTCGATCTAGACTGTGATTCAGCGCCACCTGTCGGCAACATTTATAACTAATTTTGAAACTTTTGTATCAGATTTTTACGGCTTTCAGGCTAAGCATATCACTGGTTTCGTTCTTCTATCGATCTCCGTTGCCGAGTTATTTAATTTTAAAATGAGGGAGTCCTTTGTTGGACACCCTGTACATATTTATATTATATAGAAAAATCATATTTCACAGCAGTGCCTGTATTTTATCTGAATAGAGTTAATTGAAAAATAAATACCCAGGTAAATACCCATTTTGGGTATTTACCCTTAAAAATAAATACCTGGGTATTTTACATCACTGTACGTGACTGAAGTAACTCTTTGTGACTCTGAGATTATGTGACTGAAGTAACTCTTTGTGACTCTGAGATTATGTGACTGAAGTAACTCTTTGTGACTCAGATTATGTGACTCTGAGATTATATAACTGGAGTAGTTCTTTGTAACTCTCAATTTATCTGACTGATTCGTGATTTTGATTGGGTTTTTTTTCCCTCGAAAAAAATTCTTGTTTTCAAATGTAATATATTTATTCATCTTATTAATATTAGATACAATTTCTATTAGTAACAATCTTATGTAAAATCGGACGATTTCTCTTCCTCACTTATTTGACGCTGAGCAGCAGCTCGATTTCGTCTCCGCTTCAACAAATCACATCCCTGACTCATTTTGGCGGTTTCTAGAAATTTCTACGAAACAAAATTTGGACAATCCAGTTAATATACCTCTCACAACCGACTGCAGCAAGCGACTGAGGCCGCCAGACAGTTAGGTATGAGAAAGCGCGGGAAGCTAGGTTGGTCACTGCGTGCGCGCGCATCGGCCGCTGTGATGTCACCAAAATTCTTCGTGATTTTCATCAACTTTGCAACTCGACTGTGGCTAAACCGTTATTCCAAATTCTAAAATCCTTTTTGCAATCTTGAATGTCTACCTTTCTCTGTTAAATGAAACTAAATTCAACTCTCTATGTTATTTGGTTGCGGAGCTATAAGCGTTTTACTTTACCAAGAAAAGAGTCATAATTTTTTCCTTTCCCGACACCCCATTAGACCACTATGGAGGGATGTAAATTTAAGTCAAAAATGCTATCCTTAAGAGGTTAAACGACAAAAATCATTTATGACACGCTTTAGTAGGAATGTAAAGGACCCAGGTGTCCTTTACATTCTAATATAGATTGAAATAACAATAAATGCTTCACATAGGATGTGTCATCTAAATGGAAGAGTAAATAAATTCGTACGTCAAGCAGTTAAATATGGCTTAATGTTTCAGGACTGCTTCTACAGTGAAGATATAATGATGCGTAGTGCTTCTGTATACGCATCATTTTCAGCGAAATATCTTCGAATCCTCGCAACATATTCGAAAAACATACTTTGCCTCTTAAAACATATTAACAACTAATAACGAATGAAATCAAACGATATCTAATGGCATTAAATTGAGGTTGATTCCTCTAATTAAAATTTTAAAAAGCCTTGTATTTCGAAACTAGAACAATATCAGGGTATAAAATGTTCTTTATAACATCAATATAATAAAATAAGTAATGGATTACTGACACATTTACTGTTTTATTTTGTACTAGCCGCCTTCGGCGACCAGCAGTTCACCGGGAATATGATTTCAATTGAACCTTGCATCATTTTAAATAAATGGTTCTCTTTAACAACGTAATTTTAAACTTTTGTGGTACATAATTAACCCGTGTTCTATTAGTGACCTTGGACCTCTTCTGTTCATTTCTACTAAAATGTTGCTAACGGAGTCAAATAACTGATCATGTCCTGTAACCTCTAATTCCATCTTGTCGGTACTATCTTCACTTTCTTATTCCTCTTGTAAAATATGCATTTGATTTCAACATTAAAACGACGCAGCACATTTTATGGCCAGAGGCATGTTAGTAGGATTAAAAACATGCTGAGAAAAGAATGAAAACGTAGCAACCATAACCATTCAGCTTAATGGATATATTTCTTACTGTAAGCAAAGCATTACAGTTGCTTTAATGGCGTCAGGCACAAGGAGATGGGGCGGCGTTCTGTAAGCAAAGCAATATCTCGGAGAGCTTGGTTTACAGATTTCATAAAATTCTTAATGAAATAAAATATGAAAGCAAAATGTATTAGGATTCTATCTCAGGTTACAACAATGAAAGAGAAATATGCAATTAAAAATTTGTTTAAATAATGAAAACGGTTTGAGTTGAGTTGCAACAATGAAAAGTTTTGTTGTAAATTGTGCCAAAAAATATTTTTTAAAATTTATTATAATTTGAGAAAACATTGTACGGAAATTTAATTGCTATCGTTGGAAAGGTCACTATACAATTTCAGATGGTGTAAAAATAATTTTTGTGCTGTAATATTTTCGGAACTTATTAAGGAAAAACTCCGAAATTTCGCCTAATTATTAATTAATTAAACTTTTAATTAAAATTTCAAAAAAGAGCTCTGAGGTGCACAATCCCACCCTTCAAAGTATGTTTGTGCCAAATCTCGTAGCTCCAAGTCTAGCGGTCTGCCCTGTAGAGGACCAACACACGGACACACACACACATTCTCCTTTATTAGTAGTAGAGACTAGACCTTGACGAAGAATAAAAAAAGATTTAATAGCAATATTTAAACCGTAAATATTTTTAATTGCATTTGTAATATTGGTATTAATAGATCATTTCTAATCAATTAAATCAATATATTTTTTCCACTTTACAAGCTGTCATTTTTTGAGCTGCCATGTCGTTGGATAGTCAGTTTATGGTCAATTTTGACTTTGAATATGAAAAATTATTGCATTTGTAATTTTGACATTAATAGATCATTTCTAATCAATTAAATCAATATATTTTTCCACTTTACAAGCTGTCATTTTTTGAGCTGCCATGTCGTTGGATAATCAGTTTATGGTCAACTCTGACTTTGAATATGAAAAATTATTGCATTTGTGATTTTGACATTAATAGATCATTTCTAATCAATTAAATCAATATATTTTTTCACTTTAGAAGCTGTCATTTTTTTTATCTGTCATGTCGTTGGGTAATCAGTTTATGGTCAACTCTGACTTTAAATATGAGAAATTATACCTATGTAATAGCACTCAGACTGGACGTAATTATGCAACGGGGTCTATTATGCATGGATTTCAGAACCCGTATCACTATCAGCAGTGCTCTCTTGTCAGAAAATTTCCCTAGATGTTTCTCTCCAAGTGGCGATGTCGTGTTTATTTTATGATTATGCAACTGGAAAAACCATCGACCATCCAATGGTTGACAGATTCGCTAATGAAAACCAAATCTGTGCAAAATTTTCTAAGCAAAATTCAATCCATTTCAGTCCATTGTACGATCGACTACTTATTATACAACAGTTAATTTCAGAAAAAATCCAGCATTCGAATTTTTCTGTAATGTTTTGAAAAAGCAACTATATCTCAAAAGGTTTGTTTTGAAGTTTCAGATTCCATCCAGTTATTCTTTCATGCATTTTAACTCTCAATCTATTTGTTCTTATTTATAGCCATTAGTTAATATTTACAATTAATAACGAATCCTCAAAAAGAAAAAGGTTCAGAAGTATCTCCCTGTTAACTTTTAACTGGCAATTGTTGTTGCAAATGAAAAATCTTTCCGAATGAAACAGCGTTATTTTAACGCAGGGAAGAGCATTATCAAACTTCAGAGATACTCAAAAACTTAATTCTTAGACATTTCTTATATATGCTTTTTATTCTCCTCAGATTCCTTACATTTCACAAGATCATTGGCTGAAATATACTTGCTGTAATCTCCAGCTCTGGCTGCTCTGAATCAAGATGGATAACGAAACACTCAAAATAAATTTAACGTTGGAAGCGTTTGAAGGAAATGATCCTCATCTCACATTTGATTTAAAATTGTCATCTAATTTCAGCAGTGATATTAATTCTACAATCATCAATGACTCATGGAACAGAGATATCAAACCTGTGTTAGATTACTTGATGGTAGTTATCCTCGTTGTTATAATGTTGGCCATGGGATGTGAAATAACCTGGAGAAGCGTAAGTATTCCTGACACATTTTCAAATATAACTTGAAATTGTTATTCCTGTTTGAACATACCCTAGAAGAATTTACTTCGAGAAAATAGTCTTGTTTCTGTTAATATGTTACCGCTAAACTTCGAGAAAATAGTCTTGTTTCTGTTAATATGTTACCGCTAAAGCTCGAAAGCCGTTAATGTGCACATTACCTAGGTAATATGCAGATTAACTGATTTGCTCCGTTAACGTGAGGAAACAAGAGTTTTCCGCATTTTACCTAGGTAATGTGCACATTAACGGCTTTTTTATTTTATTTTAGTGCCCATGACGGTCCGGCCTACCCGCAAGAGTGTAAGGCCCTGAACGGGTCGGCAGGGGGAAAAAATCCACGAAACCATCCAAACAACAAAACGATCAATACAAACTATAAAGTTAAAATCCTTTCTCCGAAGTAAAAACCAACACCAAAAACAACAAACTGATGAACAATCAACCCTGGGTCAGCCGGTCGCAAATGCCATTACTGATTTTATAAGCCTGAAAAAGTTTGGATTGGGCCTGGCCATTATATCTTAAATTTTTAAACCAGCTTTTTCTGTGTTCATCAGACGGTCCCTTTAACAAGGAGAGGTCACGACTTGGGAAATTCAATTCGGGATGAAACTTGGCATATTAGTAGCATACCATTAGGGTGTTCACCCATCAATCTAAAAAAATGCAATGGCCAGCCAATTCGGAGGAAATGGCCCTCAAACTTTGGGCACAACTTATATACCAGTAACTTTTCCCGCGAAATCAGTGCTCAGATAGCTCAGATGTCAGCGTGCTCGCTTATCATTCGGAAGGTCCGCAGTTCGGTCCTGGCTGAGGTTTCCTTATTTTTATTTTTTTTCAAAATTATTCCAAATTAAATTAAAATTTGAAAAATATTTTAAATCAAAACTTTAATTATTTTTATGCAGAAAATAACTTTATCTATATGATACTTGAATTACAGATAAAATAATAATAAAAATAATATATAAACGGTAAAATAATTATAAATACATCTTTAATGGTGATAAATATTAACTATACTTAAAATTCTCATTCTAAATTCGTTGAAAGTTTTAAATTATTGGGTTTTTATATTCACAAATTCTTCGTTCTTATTTTATCTTGGAAACAGTAGAGAGCAGATGTTAATATATTGAATACATATGCAGATGGTCCAATATTTTAATTCTGGAATAAAAATAGCAGAGAGCAGCTGTTAATCTATTAAATGCGTAGGCAGATGGCCCAAAATTTCTATAATTGAAAAGGGACCAATGGATAAATAGCTTTACTCATTATCGTATGAAATTCTTAGACAGTGCTTTTACTTCTATTCTTTTAGAAACCCTGAACAAACGAGGTTATTCACCTTGGATTTTGAAGTGTTTCGCATTGCTTTTTGATTAAATTAGCATAATACAGAGAGTTAAAATATTCTAAAGTGAAAATGTCTTTGAATTATAATACTGCTAGTGTGTCGGAGGTTGAAGATGGAACCACACAAGAATCACTATACAGTGAAGTGTCACAGTTGAGCTTAAAAGATGCTGTTATTTACTATCAAGGTTTACTGGCTCAAAATAATTTAATTTCATCAGAATCTTCAGCTTCAATTTCTCATGAAGCAATGTTGATGGGTGAAGAAATTTTCCAAAATACTTTGGCCATCCTGGCTGAAAAAATTATTGTGAGTGATGAAGAACTTATTCATGAAAATGAAAGGTATCAAGAAAGTTATTTTCTGCACAAAAATAATTAACGTTTTAATTTAAAATATTTTTTAAATTTTTAATTTAATTTGGAATAATATTGAAAAAAACGCAGCTAGGACCGAACTGCGGACCTAGCGAATGGTAATCGAGTGCGCTGACATCTAAGCTATCAGAGCACTGGTTGCTTGTAAAGAGTTACTGGTATATAAGTTGTGCCCAAAGTTTGAGGGCCATTTCCTCCGAATTGACTGTGCATTGCACTTTTTTAGATTAATGGGTGAACACCCTAATGGTATACTACTAATATGCGAAGTTTCATCACGAATTGAATTTCCCAAGTCGTGACCTCTCCTTGTAAGTGAAATTCAGCAGTAAGAGGACACCTGAACACATAGTGGTCGGCATCCCCGACCAGGCCACAGGCACAAAGTGGTGAACCCAGTTTTTTGAACCTGTGTAGATAACAGGGAAATGGTCCATGATTAGTTGAAAAGCAAATTAAAAATTTATTGGTGATTCAAAATTTTTTGTCGACGCCGGCAACAAAACTTCTGACTCTATGACCTGATTCAGACTGAGAGCCATCCCAGAACTCTCCCCATTCTCTAATTAGGTTTTTGGAAATTCTGTATTTCAAACACGAATAGGGAGTAGGCAAGTGCATACACATTAACGGCTTCCGTATCGTTAAAGTTAAAAAGTTTATTTCTCTCATTTCCTTTCCCTACACCTTCCCCATCTCCCTCCTTGATTCTTTCTATCATAGTTTTTTAATTGATTGATGATTGATTCTATCAGCTAATTTGTTGATAGTATTAACTTGATTCTTTAGATATCGAAAAATAAATAAATAGCATTATGTTAATTTAAGCGTACAGAAACGTTGCTGTTGTTCCAGCAAAGATCTTATTTTCACTTTAACAAGTGTCTAGTAGGTAATGTGCAGATTATCTAGGTAATTTCCAGATTACCTAGGTAATTTGAGAAATGAAACAATTTTCGGCACTTTAACGGATCACCCTAGTTAATCTGCACATTACCTAGATAATTTGTAGAATAACTGATTTCTGCACTTTAGCGGTAACAAATATACAAAGACTGGAAATTTGATAGTGGCAATGGTAAAACTAAAGTTTAGGGTGGGCAGACGTTCCTCCCACTTTGGATCGCCAATTCATTGTAGCCAAGAGGAAGACTGTTTGGCGATCTGAGAACATTTGTTTTGGGTGCGCAGTGAGCTTTTTATTGGTCTCTTGCGCACGCGATGCCTGATGCTGAGAAATTCTTCACGCGATGCCTGCGGCATCTGAAGTGGGTACCGGGCAATTTTTTTAAACTTGTAAAAACATCAGCGGCTTCGCTTTCAGTAAAGCGGAAACACAGTAGCTTCGCTTGTTCATTGAATGTTAGGAATATAACTTTTTTTAATTCCAAAATAAGTTCACATCTCAAAACGTTTACATCGTAAACGTCAACAGGAGTGAAGAGCACGGAAGTCTAAACAAAACCGTTCGGAACTTATCTGAACTGTCAAAATTCAAATCTAAGAATTCCAACAGAAGTATTATTCAAATTCGATTAAATCGACAGATTAAATCGAAGAAAGCGAAGAGAAGACAATTGAAACGAGGCTCAAGACACGAATATAAAGATCGCTGCGCACCCAAAACAAATGTTCTCGCATCGCTAAACCGTCATCCTCTTGGTGACAATGAAAAGGCTATTCAAAGTGGGGAGAAACGGCTGCGCATCCAAAACTTTAGTTTAACCGTCGCAAACGCATAATTACAACTGATACAACATATGTAAAGTATGCTTGAAAAGTTTATGGTCCTTCTCTAACGTTGTGTGCAACATGTCGCAGCGATTTGGAAGCCATAGAATACCTGAAATATCAGATATGTTGATAGTCCAGATGAAGCGGTTTATCGCTTCAAAGATCTCTCCACAGTTCAGTAGCAAATGCCACGAAGTGGTTCCTTTAGCTGTGAAATCAAATCATTCTTGCATTTAGATTAAGTGGTGCGGTATCCATCGCAATGCAGTTTTCCTCATATTCATACATTCCTTCAAAATGTACAGCATACTGGTGCGGTGCATCATCACTGTGTTGCTTTAGAATGCTGAATAACGCACGATGTTCTACTGCGCACCTTTGCATCTGCGATTACATTGAGATGAGAGAATCCGTTAATTGGTAGATTGGTTAGGATTAGAACTAACGTGCGGTTAGCTGCAATGAGTTAAACCAGCTGATTTCGTTTTATGTCATACATACAAATAAGTTGCCACTATCAAATTTGAAACCTTGTAGATATTTCAATTATTGTTAAATTGCTATCGAGACTTAACCCACTAACCTCTGCAATTTTTCACTTTTTCTATGTAAAACGTAGCCCTATTTTTAATGCTTTTTGCATATAAATTATTTATAATAAATATGCTATAATAATTTCGACTGCCATCTGCGTGGAATGACTGAGACGTAATTATTAGAGTTCATGATTTTTGAGGATTAATTTAGAATTCCATAAAAATAGATTGTCCTTAATGAGTAAAATAATTTTGCATAGTACCATTTAAATATTATTGCCTTATCTGAACTTTCAGCTCGATCGAATTTCAAAACACTGAAAGTTACCGATGTGTTTCTAGTATTGCTTAGTTTTGAGAAGCAGGTTGTTTCACTTATTGATATAAAAAATTATTTATTCCTTCAAATTCTTTTATTACAGATACTTCATAAGGTCACATGATAAATTCTGAATTTAAAATTATCACACACGGCGAGATTCTAAATGCTCAAAACAATTAAACTAAACTTTTTCTCTCCAAACAAAAAAACTCTCCTTAATTTAAAATAAACTAACTTCTGTTAGTTTTACCTTCTCAAAAAGCATATCTTTTAAGAGATGTTTGTTAGTGCTATTTAATTTGACAAAAATATTATTATACCTCAATACTTATAATTTAAAATTAAAAAAAGAGAAAATAAAGATAAAGTGTGGTAATAGACACAATCGAACATTTTATCAGCTGTTTTAGGTTCATGCTAGTATTAAATGTTTCTAATAAATTTTCCCATGAGATAATGTAATACAGACTAAAAAAGAATAACGGATATTTCAAGTGTATCTCTTGTTTTATGCTCCTATCAGGCAGAGAAAGAAATAAATACTTCTGAAAACATAATTACTAATATTATGTTTTCCTCCGGTAACGCTCTGACGTCACCAACAATAAAACTCGCGTCATGACACTGCGAGACGTTAAACAGCATTATTCCATTGTTAGAGAACTTAAATTTCAGTAATTTTAAATTTAAAAGAGTAATTGTCGTTCTAATTTCAAATCTAATAGCTCTAAAATAGTGAAATAAAATTTGCTATCGATTGATATAAAAGTTATATCGCTATGATCAATAGTTCCCGAGTAATTTTAAATTATATTAATCATATATTTCAAATTAATTTCCGTTTTTTAATAGAAAGTAGTATATCAAGTCAGTGCTATATCATGAGCGTGATATAGTTTGGACGCCACGATGCATCTGATTATTTATTGCAATCGTGATGATATAATTTGATAATATATTTTGGCAACTTGACAAGCAGAGAAGAGCTTTGATTTGATTAGAATTACGAAAAAGAATTCCTTTGAAATTTTTACTTTTGGCTTACGTTTGACAATCTGAGAATTTCATGGTTATTGAATTATAATAAAATTATTAAACAACGAAAAATACTTCACACGGAATGTTGTTTATCAAGAGGTTTTCTGAATAAAGAAATATTTAAATAATATGTAAATAAAAAATATTTCCTGTCATAAAACATATGTTTATTTTATTTGTTTTCAATCAATGTTAAACATCTCTCTCGCATATATATCCATTTAAACACGTCAAATTTGAAGGGAAATCTCTCGAATGAAGAGGCAATTTGCACCCGCCAAACGATGACGGGTGATTTTCTAGTAATAAAATAAACCATTACCAAAATAAACACTATTATGAGTTTTCCCAACATTTTGTAACAGTTTCATAACCGTTACACTTTTTAAAAAAGGGTTCATTTTGGTTTTCCGAAAATAACCGAAACCCCAACGAACTAAGATTAACACGATGATCTCCATAAGAATCAGATATGATTCATACGGCGATCAAATACAATTCATACCTACTATCTAATCAGATGACCCCCTCCTCTACCGAATATGAGAGATAACAGAGATTGGAGCCATCTAATTAGATAGATGGCTCGAATCTCAGACGTGAGTCGTGGCAGCTAACATGTTCCCTTCCGAGTTTAATCTGATGTACCAGTTTCCATCTCAGTAACTGAATTAAAATGAATTTTCTTTTGAATTAATTATTCTAAATATTCAATAATAATTTTTTGTTACTATTTTTTATTTCCCTTTTAGTTTTCTAGAAAGTAAGAAAGAGATCTTCATTTCCCTTTAACCTTTCTTCATATTAACGAAAATTTTATTGACTGATACAGTTGTGGAAAAAAGTATAAAGTCGGACGGAAAATCGCCATGAATGGAAAACTATTGCAATTTCAAACTATGCAAATTTTTTACGACTTAACTTAATGCTAACGAATAATGTACGGAAATATATTTGTAAAAAATCCTGATATTTTTTGAGTTATGTAAAAATTATCAAAATCAGCGGATGGCCGCTTACAAAAAAGTATAAAGTCGTCTGCTGATAACATTATCTAAAAGAATACATAAGCTGAGAAAGCGTTTCTCCAATTCTAGTGACAAATACAAGTTTTGAGGATACAGAATGCATATTTTAATACTATTCTTAGATGTTGACACTTATCAGAAACTGAACAAGGCACGATACTAGCTTTTAAAGATGCTGGTTACAATGATGCTGAAATTGCACAAACAGTTGGCAGATCGAAGGCTGTAGATAACAGCTTCCTCATTAATCCTGGAAGCTATGGCACAAAACAGCGAACAGTAAGACCAAAGATAATTTCTTTAAGGCAAGAGAGGCAGATGCAGAGGGTCGCCTGCAAGCAAAAGTGTCTTCCTCGCAAATTAAAGATGTGATGGAGTTGCCCTGTACCAGTCTAACAGTAAGAAATGCAATGCACAGAAATACTAATGTTGTCTTCACATCAGAACAAGAAATTGAAGGAAAGGCGTGTTGATTCATTTTTAAATTTTGAACGGAAATATCTAACGGCTGGCACCGACTGGATTGATGTGGTGTTTCCGAACGAAAAAAAATTCATTTAGATGGACGAAATGAATTGAGGTTTACTGGTAGGGTATGCTTAAAGAAAACCACCTTTTCTTTAAAACTAAAACTTTGGGTAGGTGGATTTGAAATTGCTTTAGTCGAAAATAAAATGAATTCATGTTATATCAGGGCACACTGCCAGATAGTTCGTTGCCGGTTATTGCTGTGATTACATCAGGAGATTGGACATTTCAACAAATCAATGCATCAAATGCATATTCCGTGCTCTATAAAATCCTGTGTGAAGGCGAATAAGGTAAAAAGTCCTCAATGGCCCTCTCGAAGTCCCGACTTGAATCTAATGGGATCTTTGGGGCATTCTGGCTCAAAATGTTTACAAGAATGGGCGACAGTACAGAAGCAAGTCTGATCTAAGAACCGCAATTAAAAATTGCTAGATAAAATTACCAGGACACCTTCGAAGCTCTGTCAGGTTCTATGAACCGACGATTAATGCAAACAATAGAAAAAAGAGGTTCTCACATCATTTACTAAAGAATAAATCATATCGACTCTATACTTGTTTTCCAACTTCAACTGTTTTTTTTTCTAATTTCTAAAGGTAATTTTTCTAATTTCTTATAAAATTCTGCATAATGTATTTAAATTTAAATGTATTTTTGCTTTGTCCTCCTTATATCATGAAATATCCTTACATTTCCTAAAAATATGATGTCTTCCTTACATCATGAAATATCCTTACATTTCCTAAAAATATGATGTCTTCCTTATATCATGAAAT
>BGPR01006077.1:55661-72551 GCA_013235015.1 Araneus ventricosus | reverse complement strand
GTAATGGGACTACTTTCTTTCACTTGTCGTTTGCCTTTCTGATGTTCTTGTTAAATAAAAAAATTAAATACTTCTCTTTTTTATCATTTCATATCATTTTGTATTTTAGCTGTTCTATCATATACAAAAATATTATGTTTATCAATCTAAAATTTTTATAATTAATATTCATTCTGCCACAAAACTCAAACGACTGTTATTGCCTTTGAAGCTGGGGAGTTATTGCGGAATCATCATCATGTTCGTGTGCATCATCATCGAAGTGGTCGTATTCCCAAACATGTTCACTGGCATTCCTTTGAAGCTATACGGTGTCATCCTCACTCTACCTCTCATCGGTCTAAGTTTAGGCTTCAGCCTGGCAACTCTGCTAAAGCAAAAGGTCCAAGTCCGGAAGACAATTGCTATCGAATGTGGTATACAGAATGTGCCGATATCGCTCACAGTAATCGCCATGTCATTTTCTTTGGAGGTAAGTCACCGTAATGCTTTTTCTATATTGTACTGTAGTTCCTTCTATTTTTATTTCTTTTTGTTGTATTTTTTACAATCACTAACAAATCAGAATCAATTCATGCTTGCGTGATGATTGTGCAATCATTGTTACGCGCAATCAACAATGATGATTGTCGATGGTGCGTGACATTGTGCCACAAAATCAACTTAACTTTGGAATACATGTCACATCTTTTAAGAGTACAAACTACTTAACTCATAGCAGAGCATAAGACAGCATGCAGTTAGATGGTATATGACTGCTGATTGTGCCTGACATTGTACCGCAAAATCAACTTAACTTTGGAATCCATGTCACATCTTTTAAGAGTAAAAACGATTTAACTTATAGAAGAGCATAAAACAGCATGCAGTTAGATGGTATGATGATTGTTTATTGTGCGTGACATTGTTAACAAAATCAACTTAACTTTGGAATCCATGTCACATTTTTTTAGAGTACAAACGATTTAGCTTATAGCAGAGCATAAGACAGCATGCAGTTAGATGGTATGATGACTGATGATTGTGCGTGACATTGTGCCGCAAATTCAACCTAACTTTGGAATCCATGTCACATCTTTTAAGAGTACAAACGATTTAGCTCACAGCAGAGTAAAAGACAGCATGCAGTTAGATGGTATGAGCAGTAAGATTGCAGCTGCTTTGACTTCCATCACTTGCCTAATCTCCTATTACAGGTCTTTCTTAAAGTTTTAAATTAGAGTTGTATTTCGTACAGAAATCAATTTTGAGTTCTTACCAGCTGTTAAAAACCAAAAGTTGGATGTTCGCAAGGATAGGTAAAATTATTAGTTACATGCGAAATCTAGAAAAGAAATTGTGAACTTATTTCAATTTATAATTAAGAGTTATGAAATGTATCACTGTTATATAGTCATGTAAGATTTTTAGGGCATTCATGCAAATTTTTTAATGCATTCTTATGAGCAGAGATCATATCTTCCATTCGATTTTTCTTTCACTCGCGAACTCATTTTTGACTCAATTTTTTTTTTCGCTGTCCTTATAATTCCCACAATGGAAAATACAGACACGCTGATAACATACTTTCAATTTGAATATTATACTATGTATAATATTCGTATCAGAGTAATTTTCTTTATAAAAATTTATCATTCCACTTCTTTTAAATTACAACAGAACTAAAGACCAAATATTGTGCTAATTAGTGGGATTTTATGAATCGTCATTGCCTTGCAAGACACCATACTTCTTAAAAACCTATTCTCACAAATATCAAGAATATAAAAGATCATTTTTATTACTGTTCCGACAAATGTCCTATAACATTAATTTTGATGAAATGCTGAATTTCCATTCAGGATCAAGAAGAGATCGTCTTACTCCCTTGGCTGTATGGTTTTGCAATGATGACAACATGTTCCATCATATGTGTCACCTTCCAATTCTACAAAAGACATTCAATTTCTAAATACAGAAAGGGTAAGCCACAGGCTACAATGAAAGATGGTAAGTTTTAATTCATATTTGATATATAACTTAACGGGTTATTAAAACTGATAGGGTTTTTTAAATGGGCATTTTCATCTAATTCAGAGGTTCCCAACCTGTGGTACGCGTACCCCTAGGGGTACGTGAAGGACCATTTGGGGGTACGCAACATCAAGGTTGTTAATGGCGGAAACAATAAAATATAAGGGGTTAAAAAAGTTAAAGAATGCTTGCTATTTAATAACTATACCATTTGAATAGTTGATTATTACGAAGAGTATTTTTAGCTATCCTTAGAAATTAAAAAGAAATAATTACAATATTGGTTTCATTTACTTTGGCGTTGAACTAATACTGTTTTATAAATGGGTTCAAATGTAAAATCAAAAATAAGTTCTGCAAATGTTATTAATTCGAGTCATTTCACTCTTAAGCTAACCTTAACATTATTGATAAAAAAAAACCTTTTTGCATAGACGGATGGTTGAGAGATGGGGTGGATGCATAGACAGATGGTTGGGAGGTGGGGTGGATGCATAGACAGATGGTTGGGAAATGGGATGGATGAATAGACAGATGGTTGGGAGGTGGGGTGGATGCACAGACAGATGGTTGGGATGTGGGGTAAATATGACAGTGGGGGTACGCGAAAACAAAAAGAATAATCAAGGGGTACGAGAGGGAATAAAAGTTGGGAACCCCTGATCTAATTTATTATCAGGTTTAATTCAACAACTGAAAATGCACCGTTTAAAAAAATAAATCTTCACCACGTTAACTGCAATTCAAATATTTCTGAATATGGGTTGCTTAACGCATTCATAGCTATGGGAGAATTAGATACATGCTCCAAGAAAGACAAGAAGTAACCGTGCTTGCTCTAGACAATTTATAAATCAAAAAGGAAAGCGGTGAACGTATTCTGAGGATATGTAATAACATGTTTAAGTTAACCCTCTATAAGGCCGTGGGAATATACTTCCCACCAACTTCATCAATTTTTAAATGCAGCAATTTTTAAGGTTGGCGAAAGTTCTTACTAAATTTTCCGATGAAACAAAAAGTTGGATGTTCCAGTTTCTTACAACAAACCATAACGAAGTGTCTTGACTTGGTAATTAATTATTAATTAATAAAAATGATGTCATCCAATAAGCTAAATGAATTTCTTTTCTTAAATTAATCTCAATACCAAAGTTATTTTGTTCTACAGGGTGATTATAATTAAAGTTGCATTTTCAAAAGCTGTAAAAAGGAAACACTGGTCAGAATGACCTGTTATTTCATCTGAGTATACGTAAAGTAATGGGAATTTGTTTTGCAAAAGAAAAAAAATAGTTCAAAAGTTGACCGATAGATGCCGCTGTACTCGTGATAAGATGCTGAAAAACGATTGCTTTAAAAGATATGCTAATTTTGAGATGCTAATTAAAAGACGTGACATGTTATTGTGGCACTCTTTGTTCAAAGCCTATCCACCACGACAAGATGTTACAACAGCGGAAAGGAAAAAATCGGTTTTTAATTGTCCCTAGGCCCAAAACCGTAGGAAAAGTAAAAAATGATGAAACCATCAAGAAAAAGGAAGTCGGCTTCGACTTGCATAAGAAATGTCCAATATGCTGTCCACCGTTTTCTCCTATGAGCTAAAAGCGCAAAACAGCATGTTCCACAAGAGATCGGAGTATTTCAGTGGTGATATTGTGAATGTGTTGCGTAATGGGGTTTTTAAACTCAGCTAAGTTCGCAATCGGACCCCCGTACGCAACATCTTTTAGGTAACCACAGCCAGAAGTCGCAAGGGTTCAGGTCAGGTGATCGTGGCGGCCAGGCTGTTGGGAAATGGCGACTGATAATTCTGTAATTTCCAAAATGCAGATTCAACAGCTACTTCACTGGTGTTACAATGTGCGGAGGAGCGCCATCTTGCATAAAAATTGTGCTATCCACACATACGCGCTGTTGCAGTGCCGGAATGAGCTGGTTGCGCAAAAGAGTTTCATAACGTGTCCCATTGACTGTACAGGTTACAGCACCGGACGGACCAATCTCCTCGAAAAAGAAAGGGCCAACGATAATTGCTGCCGTAAACCCGCACCACTCAGTGACCTTCTGAGAATGAAGAGGCAATGGTTGCATTTGGAACGGATTCTCTCTTGCCCATATTCTGCAATTCTGAGTACTGACAGAACCTTGGAGATGTAAATGGGCTTCGTCTGTCCACAAAATGCCGCATGGCCATGCATTGTCCACTTCCATTCGAGCAAGAAATTGCAGGGCGAAAGCTTTTCGTTTTGGCAGGTCAGCAGGAACCAACTCCTGAACATGCGTAATTTTGAATGGAAGGATGTTTCGTAAAATTTTACGAACCGTGCTGACAGGCAGGTCTAAAGTTTGGAAAATTCCCCGTGCACTGCACGTTCCCAAAGCACTGCTTGACGCTTCCTGCAATGCTGTAGCCACATCCTCCACTGACGTCGAAGGAATTGCTTTCCTCCCTCTGCCACATTTCACGTCAAATGAACCCGACTCTTCGAATTTATCAATCATCTTCTTCAGACCGAATGCAGTCATCGGACCAGAGCCGCTTCTTAAAGCCTTTAATGTCCGGAATTTCTTCAGTGCAATTGTCGTACGGTCACCGTTCTTGTGAAAAAGCTTCACAAGCAGAGCCCGATCCTTCAATGATAGAGTCATGACTACCTTCTCAGACACAGAATAACAGAAACTGCATGTTCCCCGCTTTTTTATCACAAGTGTAATGTGCGGTGCGCATGTCACGTCTGTTAATTAGCATCTTAAAATTAGCATATCTTTTTAAGCAATCGTTTTTCAGCATCTATCACGAGTAAAGCGCCATCTATCGGTCAAGTTTTGAACTATTTTTTTCTTTCGCAAAACAAATTCCCATTGCTTCACGTATACTCAGATGAAATATCAGGTCATTCTGACAAGTGATTCTTTTTTTACAGCCTTTTGAAAGTGCAACTTTAATTATATTCACTCCGTACAACTACTAGAAAAAAATGGCCTTATAAAGGGTTAATAAATTTGTTTTGCAAGTCAAATTCTATACGCAGCGAAGATACTTGAAGCATGAGATATCTCGTCCGTAGCGATGAATGTGTTAAACATTTGAATACCAAACGATACTGAGAGATCGATATTCACGTGACCAGAAGAAAAACGATGTCCAGGGACGTGGCGAGGTGGGGGTGGGGTAGTGTCACTCTGCGATTTTTCCGAAGTCGGCATTTTGATCAGATCTGTCGGCAAATTTTGAAAAAATAATCGAACGAAATATTACATTACGATAATTGGAGATACATGATTGCAATGGTATAAAAACAACATGCTTTTTTCCCCCCAAGTCGGTATTTTTGAGGAATATTTTAATAATATTTAATTGGAAACATTTTATCTTTCGGAATGAAAATCTTGCTGCTTGCGAAATCGGCAAAACTGTGTTTGCCACTCGGAGAAAATGTCGATTTTTGCTTATGTGAATGCTTCGTCAAAATTGACTTTTTGTCATAGATACAATAATAGTATTTTCTTGTATCGATGAGGAATCAGTTCATACAGCTATTTTCAATATCCGTAGATTTTCCTGAGTCGGCATGATATATCAGATTTCGTAATAAATACGATTAGTCGGCTAACGATCATGATGCCAAAAGCAAAAAATTTTATAAAAGTCAGTTGCATAAAAAATCGTTATTTTAAGTAGAAACATTTAACCGACTGAAAAAATAAGTCGAGAATTTTTTAAATATGTTCTTCGTCATTTTCAATATAAAAAAATGCTGTTTTAGTTTCTTATAGACCACAACAATTTTTGGAATTGTGTATGTTAGGCTTGTTGCATCAAAATAAGAAAATCGGGAGAAAATTTCGGTTAATAAATTTTGTGTTCATTTATAAGAAAACAAACCAGACTTCACAAATTCAACACGAGTTGCAAATGTAATGAAAATGTTCTTCCTGGAAATAAGAGAAGAAGGTTACACTGCCAGTACTGATGCCCAGGTGTCAGTCTTGAGTTGACGCGCCGTGATGGAAAATAATTTATTTTATGTTTCTAAATTCAGCAAAGAAGAATTTCACTGTTACTATGCTTTTCGGATTCTTAAAAACTACCTTGGCATTTTTTAATTCTTGCTTATATTTTTGCAAGCAGAATTAAAAAGGCCAAGACATAAAGGATTTAGTCTTTTTTACTGTCCTACCAGCCCATTTAAGCAATTTTTCTGACGCTTTTCTAAATAAATAAATAATAAAATCTGAAACTCCTTCATACGTATCCTCATATTTATGAGTTTTGGGGGGGGGAGTATTTTATCATGGTTACATCGTTATAGAAAGAGCAAAGCAATGGCTTTACTCAACTGTTCTGCTTTTGAGAATATACTGACGTATTGAAATTGAGTTTCAACTTCGCAAATAACATTAAAATATAAATTATGGGATTTAAAATATTAACGAAATTAACTCTCAGGTCAGTGCCGTAGCTAAAGTAAGGCAGGCAGGGCACTTGCCCTGGGTGCCATTACCAGGCGGTGTAAAATGGAGATTATTTAACCCATCTGCGTTTTTTTTATCACTCTCTCATTATTTACGAAAGATACAAAGAAAAATATTGTATTCGTCAAAAAATTCGATGACGATATTTTGATTAATTTTCAAGTGTGAAACTTCTCTGAGCCGGAAAAAAATATTTTTGGAACTATGCATATCTGTCTCTAAATGCCATAACCCATAAATGCAACGAACTAGACGGATGAAATTTAGTATATAGTCATAACACTAAAATTTTACATTTCAAACAAATTTTGGATGAAATTCGTCTACCCTATCTATCTGTCCGTCCGTGTGTATGCGGACACGACGAATCAGCACCGCAACTAGCTAGATAGATAAAAATTAGCTTCGTTTTATCATTAGAATCGTTTGAATTTTGAATCAAATCCTTCAAAAGTTAGCGGCCTGTCTCCCTATCTACTTGTGAGTATGTGAAATTTTAACACAAAAGTGCAGAAAACTAGATAAATGAAATTTGTTACGTGTCCCAAAATTGAATCTGTTTATGAAATTTTACTACCATTTGGAAGAAAGGGATGCGTCCAAAATATATTCTCGGTTCTCCTCGCTATACTACGAAGCCCCAAATGGACTATATTGTCCAACTGGACCGAACACTTTCTTTACTATTAATTTTTCAGAATACTTTTCAGGAGACAGAGTGTGCACAGTTTATCATTTGTCTCATTACTTTCTAAACTTTTTGATCGCATAAGGTACCGCAAAAAATTTACACGTAATTTAATTTTCCAATTTTCAACGAATTTTTTTTTTAAATCGAAATTGACTAATGGAGGAAGCTATTAGATTCTGTGGTCTTTTATCTTCCAATTCTGTAAATAAAAGTTTAGTGACATGTTAATCGTCTAGTAATGATTATTATATTTATTATTTACACAGGGAGGTTAGAAAACCTGACCAAATTTGATATAGCATATGATAAACATCCAAAATCACATGGGGAACATGGGTGCGCAAATGCCATCTGGAGGTAGCAGATGGCATATAACATAAAACAGTGCTGGCCAAAATCCCGATATCTTTCTGAATATTCGCAGTATTGAACTGGACATTTTATATAATTTGACCTATATATCTGGCTTTGAAGTTGTGAAAGAAAAATTGCGCTAACTTGCGCGCATGCGCAGTAAAAATTATTTACTACAAATGCTGATATCTTCTTTAATTATCAATGTATTTACTTCAAATATTAATACAATACTTTTCTACCATATTGTGAAGTATTCTGTAAATTTCGTATTATTTCGTGAAACACTCTGCAAGTTATAAGCAAAAAACACGAGGAAAAATTTAGGATTTTTAAATGAAACCTTTATATCTTCCCAAATATTCGTGTTATTTTTACGAAAATGCTCACATTACAGAAAAGAATTGATGAAAATTACAAAACATTATCAGCTTTCTGTAAAGCGGGGTGAGCTCAAATCCCTTTTCCACTTCATCAATTTCTGGTCGGTCCCCTTCGACCGAATCTTCAATGTAAATTGTGAATTAAAACCTATTCTTTATATGGTAGAAGTTCCAGTAAAATTCATACAGCATTTTGGGAGAAATGTGCATTATCAGCTTTCTGTGAAGCAGCTGAATGCACTCGCTTGTGCCTGAACAAACTTTCAGGTTAAGTGAGGTATACATAATCAAATTTCTAGTTTTTTCGAATACATCCCGGAAGGCTGTATGAATTTTCCTCAAACGTCGACCATATAAATAATGGGTTTTAACTCACAATTTACATTGAAGATTCGGTCACGAGGGCATTTAGGAGACCGACCAGAAATTGATGAAGTGGAAAAGGGATTTGGGCTCATCCCGCTTCACAGAAAACTGATAATGTTTTGCAACTTTCATTAATTCTTTTGAGTGATGTGCGCAATATTTACAAGCATTTTAGTATAAATAAAACGAATATTTGAGAAGATACAAAAGTTTCTCTAAGAAATCCCAAATTTTTCGGAATGTTGTTTTGCTTAAAACTTGAAGAGTTTTTCACGAAATAATACGAAATTTACAGAATACTTCACAATATGCTAGAAAAGTACTGTATTAATATTTGAAGTAAATACATTGATAATTAAAGAAGATATCAGCATTTGAAGTAAATAATTTTTTACTGTACGAAACTTACATAAGACGTGACAGTATGTCATCGAAGCATTATATAGAAATTCAAAGTAAATACTTTGAATATTCAAGGAAATACGAATATCTGTATAAAATAATTTTTTTTCATAATTTCAAAACAAGGTATATTAGGCAATTTATATTAAAATTCCAGTGTAATATCTTTAAAAGTCAGAAAAATATCGGCATTGCAGCGAGTGGAATTAAAGCTGTTCTCCAAGAGAAGCAAAATAATGAGGGATATTTCACAAATGATATTATTTAAACTTTAATCTTCGAATAGTAATAGTCGAAATGCAATTTAAACTGTGTGCTTAACTTATAAGTATACATGGGTATTCAACATATTCAACATTCAGAAAATTCAGATTCGGCGTATTGGTTGGTTGGTTGTTTTGTGTTTCTTGGCGCAAGAGCCAGTTTTGGCCATACTGCGCCAATTCGGTGTATCGGAGATTTAAGTTTAAGAAGTATAAGTTTGTGAAAACCCCTCATCGTTAGTTTCTCTTAGAGTGAAACTGAAATTCCTCTCGCTACAACGCCGATAACTTTCTGAATTTTGACGGTATTCAGTTGGAATTATCTAAGCTGCCCTATATATATGGCTTCAAAATTATGAAAGAAGATGTATACTATGTTTCGCACACGCGCAGTTAAAAATTTACAACTAATACTCATATTTTCTCGAATATACAAAGTATTTTCTTTTAAGGAATCTATTTGTCGATTCTTCTCATTTGAAAGCTACTTTTCCCCCTTCATATTTTCATTGTGATATCTGTAGGTAAATCTTTTGTCCTTGGTGATTCCTAGATATTTAATCTCCTCATAATCTAAAATGATCTTATACATCACAGTACGAACTATGTATATTGGACAGTATAAAAAATAGTCGTTTTTTAAAGTCGGCAAAGTTCATCATTAGAGTCGGCATTTTTTGTATGTAACACCCCCCTAGATGTGAGACGCTCTCCAAGTCCCTGACGATGTCCGTCACGTTTCCACATTTCTAAGGGAAATTAAAACTAAACTAGCGATTAATGTGTTAAACATTTAAATTCCAAACGATACTGCTACACTGTAAAAACTGTGGAGTAATGTCGCTCCAAATTTGAGGTTGATAAACCTTAAAAACAGTGTGAACAAACACTTTATTTCAAGTTAACACCAAATCAAGCGTTCATATACATTTTAAGCGGTGTAGTTTGCATCAAACATCAATACTGGAGAATCCTTACACCATGCTCGCACGCACCCCACACCATTCGTGAATTATTTTCACCTGTGGAAACACCAATTTTGGCGTAAGTTTGGAAACTCTCCGATGGCAACGGTAGATTATTTATAAACAACCTGATTTGATTCGCCGTTCCTTTGGTTGTTACAAGAGGTATGCATGTTTTTTGTTGTATAATAAAGATAATTAAGTTTTCATAAGGTAAATATAACTTTATTTATATGTATGTCATTTGTATTTAAGAATTTTATTATATTTATTTTGTATATTACAGCACATGCTATGCTTCGGAAATTTTCTTTACTAAGCCTAATTCGAATTCGTCCTCATTATTATTCTCCGTAAGTTTGAATTACGAAAACAGTTTAATTTTTTGAATCAGTGTATGCGTCCTTAATTATTTGTTGTTATTCTAAATTGTATCGCAAAAATTTCGTTTTGAAATGCAATAATGTAACAATATTCTGAGCTTCTGATGAAATACATTCAGAAAAAGCATAAGTTCATTCACTTTTTATTGGTGAAGAAATAACAGCCTCGGTTAACAATACAATCCTTGACATTTTAACTTGTAGAACAATATTACAGTTGCCTCAGTGCCTCTTTTAAATAAAATGTTATTAAGTAAAGCAAAATCTGTATTCCTGTGGAATTGTTCAGTATAATATGTAATTCTCCAACAGAACAAAAAAGTTCTCACCAATGATTTTTTTTTATTTTGTTTCAAGTGGGAAAAGCAAATCAATATCAATTCTAATAACAAGAGTCTCAATAGTCCTGAAGAATTAAATCAGAAAAATTGAATTTATTAAATTTACATTAAAAAAAAAGAAAAGCTTAGGAAATGCACGAATGTGAAAATAGAAGAAAAATTAATTTGGCACAATTCTTGGCATGCATTATTTCAGGACATTTTTGCTGCAACCCTTTTTTCTCATCTTTTTTTCAAACGTTTTATTGAAGTTCAAATTTCTATCTTTTTACTCATTAAGTGTACAGTTAAAAATTATATATACAGTGGCTCCCAAAAGTGTTCGTACACTTACGATTTCCAATGAAATAGGGCTCTATCCATGAATTAAAATTAACATTTCAGAATAGGTATTTAATAATAAGATCTATAATCTATTCTTAACAAAATTACATGAAATATTTTAAAAACAGAGTTAAACTTTATTTTTAAAAAATCAATAATCAAAAAGTAACAAAAACTTTATCTCATAAAAGTCTTCGTACACTTAAAAAAATCTCTACATATTAGTAAATATTCTAATTTTTCGTTAAATTAATATTTAGTAGGAGCACCTTTAGCATCCATAACAGCTTTTAAGCGTTTGGGAATAGATTTCACTAGTTTTTTTGTAATTTCTGCATCAATGTTCATCCATTCTTCCATCATTACTGTTTTTAGTTCGCTTTTCGTTTCAATGTCGTGTTTTCGCACTCTAACCTCCATTTCTCTCCAAATATGTTCTATTGGGTTTTAATTTGGAGATTGAGGTGGTGTTTTCAAATTTTGTGGACAATTATAGAGACACCAGAGGCGAACGTTGAGAGCCGTGTCTATAGGATCGTTATCTTGAATTTTAAAAAAAAAAATTGTTTCCAATATCCAAATTTTGGGCTGATAATTTTAAATTGTCTTAAAATATTTAAATAAAGAGCATGATTCATTATGCCATCAAAAAAATACCAAATTACCTAAGCCTGATGCTGACATGCACCCCCACACAAGGATACCTCCACCGCCATACTTAACTGTTCCAACTAAGTTCTTGGGATTAAGTTTCTAATTTTTTTCTTCTCCATACCATTATACGTCAATCGGAACCAAAAATGTTATATTTGCTTTTATCTGCAAATAAGACATTATTCCAATACGTTTCGGGTTTATTTAACATTTAATTTGCGTAGGAAAGCATGAGCTTTCTGTTTTTCGCACTAAAAAAAATTGTCTACGAGCAGAACGCCCATTTAATCCAGCTGCTATGAGAACTCGTCGAACAGTTTGAGGTGAAATTGAACTAGAAAATTTTTCATTAAATTCTGCAGAAACTTTTAAAGCACTCAAACGTGGATTTTTCACAAATTTTCTAATTATAAATTTCTGATCGCGTTCTGTTAACTTTGCCGGTCGACCTTTTCTTACCTTGTTTTCGATCCGAATTTCTTCTTTAAAGCGTTTTATCACATATTGCCCTGTAGAATGGGATAAATTAACTAATTTAGCGATATTTCGAACTGATTTACCACTGGTATAAGGAAAAATAATCAATTTTCGAATGCTTATTGTTGTTTCTTTACGACTACGAGCCATTTTTAAATAATAAATAGAATATTACGGTGTAAGCAAGCAAAAATTAAAGCCAAACGATTTTCTAAATGCCACCACAATACAAAAATAAAGCGACAGACGATAATTTAGGTTATGAATTTATCCGAAAATATTTCAGTGTACGAAGACTTTTGTGAGATAAAATTTTTGTTACTTTTTGATTATTGATTTCTTAAAAATAAAGTTTTACTATGTTTTTAAAATATTTCATGTAGTTTTGTTAAGAACAGTTTATAGATCTTATTATTAAACACCTATTCCGAAATATTAATTTTAATTGATGGATAGAGCCCTATTTCATTGAAAATCGCAAGTGTACGAACACTTTTGGGAGCCACTGTATTTGAAAGAACTGGAAAATTTTAGCATATTTTGATATTTCATTCATTAATATTCGATATTTTGTTTTTTTATGGATGTAAATATTTTGCATATTTTTTCCACCTGAAACAAGCAGACGATAATAAGATAGCTGATTTTATTTTATTCTTATTTGTTTACTGTTTTAATATAATTCGCACAGTCTTTGAGTTACAACGGAATAGTGTGTTCTTGTGTGAGAATATTTATTTCCACTCTTGCGGTTCAAAGTTTTATTTGGATTATTTTAAATAATTTTTTGTTGATTTCAGTTTAGAACTTGTAGGAGCTATACTGAATCTTAAGGATTGATTTTTTTTTAGATTTAGTGTTACTGAACTCCAAAAATGGTGACAACTACTTTACACCAAAAGTAGTGTAAAGGAACATCCTGGTGTTTGATTACACCAAGAATTATCTTTGGTGTTTCACTACACCAATAATAATTGTTGGTGTTTTACTTCACCACTTTTTGGTGTAAAGTAGTTGCCACCATTTTTAGTGTTGTGTTACACTAAATTTTTTTACAGTGTAGATAGTTATTCACGTGACCAGAAGAAAGACGATGTCCGTCACGTTTCCACGTTTCTAAGGGAAACTAAATTTTAAATAAATTCCTTCTGAAGATAAGCAAACATCGCCATAAAACTTCTTCGTTTAGGTGGATGTGTACGAAAAAGGCGAGGGTAAAAAATTTCTGATTGTTTTTTTTCCTTTGTTCCTTTGGTTACCATAGTAAAATCTGAACAAACATTTATTTTTTTGCATTTAATTCAAAATGCAAATTAAAAGCAAATATAGAGATGTGCGTGTCTCAGAGATGTAAATCACTTGAGACAAAGTGTCCAAACATCCCGAATAGGCAGGGAAAGTCCCGAATTTCGACTCATTGTCCTGAATTTAAATTAAATATCTCAGATTTGTCCCAATTTTCTCTGACTAATAAATAGTTTGTATTGCAAAGTAAGGTGAACTACCTTTAAATTTTTAAAAAGTTATCTTAAGAAGAAGAGTCTTTAAGACTTTAGAAGAGTCTTTAAGACTTTAGAAGAGTCTTTAAGACTTCAGAAGAGTCTTTAAGACTTCAGAAGAGTCTTTAGGACTTTAGAAGAGTCTAAAGACTATATTGGTCTAGAATAGGGTCAACCTAATTGACCAATGTGATGAAAAAGCCTGAAGTAAAAGTATTAAAAGTAATAATTAAATGTATTATTTATGGTTAATCTTTTTCACATTTTTTAAAATTTTAAATAATTAATAAATTTTATTATTTCTGATTTTTTTATTTTATCCAATACCGCCTCCACTAAATTGCCACTCTGTGTTGTGCATCTCAAGCGTAAAGTATTATCTGCTCCCTTAGCTTGAAGATTATATGATGAATCAACGAAACATTCATAATTCTTAAAAGAAGAGACAACTCATCTTTGGTCACAAGTCCATAACTTTCAATGGATTATATACACATGCAGAGCATTACGTTTACATGATAAGTCACCTGTTTTTAACAAGACACACTTCCAGAAAATTCATCTAAATCCCAATTCGACACGTCTCTATGGATACACCTGATCTTCCCGTAGTAAAATATCCCTCAGAAATCGGACTTTATTCTGGAATACAAATATTAAATGAAGGTCAATATCAGGTGAAACACCTGCAAACAGCAGAATGCACTTCCGAAATTCCCCTGTCGCTACGTGTTTAAACACTCATAGGTACAGCTTAAATCTGACGTCATAAAATGTGATGCAGCAGCTGATGAGGATGAATCATAAAACCAAGAAATGTGAGCGTCGCTCTTGCATAATTTGTTGTCAATGAAAGCGTAAAACAACACATAAAAGAAACATTCATGAACTTATGCATGTAAAAAACAAGAGGTAGTTAACTCTTTCTTCTAGCCCTTTTAAAACCGGGCCTTTTTGAGATGATACGACATGAATTGGACTCTCCCAACCTGGGTGGTCATTTACCCCACCCCTTGATATAACCTTCCCTTAAGGAGCACGGAAATGGGCTGTGGTTGGCAAGGATAATTGGACCTCCTACTGCGCTTATCTCCGAAGCGATCTCAGAAGCTCACCTCCTCTGAGAAGAAGCCGGCCGCCTCAGACCGGCCTTCATCGCTGTTAAGGGGTTCGCTCGTTGTGAGAGGGTTAATAGCACTAGAAATTCATATACGTTAAAACCTTGTTAAATCCTCAATTCGCTTTAACCAACAGTTCTTAAAAGTCTAATGAACTCAATAGAAAAATATTTACAAATTACAAAGCACTATCTTATTAATATCATTCTTTGCAAATCGCCATTTGTTAAACACCGAAACCTTTTAATTGGTAAAATTGGAGCTAGAACTTGGTTATTATGGTTAATGATAAAGTTAATTCTCGAAACGTGACAGTTCCATGACAAATGTAACTGCGCATGTATCTATCATGCAACCATGCATTGTAGCACGTTGTCGTGGCTTGTGACGTCACGTCCTTTTTCCTCCTCAAATTTCTCAGTGAATTTCCAAACTAAATAGGCGTGACGTCACACATGAGCAGTGGTGTAATCAAAAATTAAGCAGTACCGGAACGCTCTAACTTGGGTGACAAAAATCGCACTGTTTTTAAAGATGTTTTTACAATTTTAAAATTTTTTCTTTCCCCTACACCTCTGCACATCAGCATGAATTGACTGCAATGGGTATAGAAGATTTGACTTTAATAAAATCATAAGCTCAACAAATATTATATATGAAATTTATTCTGACTATTCTGTTCAGATAATAAAGTAAATTCATCCATTCCACTCCTACCTACACATAATAACACGATTCAGAAGTCATAAAGACGAGTATACCTTATAGGCATACAAATATCGACGAAATTGTGTCTTTTTTTTATGTAATGCTTTAAATTTTGAATAGCTGTAAATCTTAGTTAGCTATTTATATGATTTTTATTTGTCTAGCTCAGAGAACCGGGTCCTTTGGCGATAAAGGACTATGAGATATACGGTTTTTCCTAAAGACTATTTTGTAGATTTTGTGTTATGACAACAGCTGAAAAATCTCGACTGAAATTAATGCACAGAAAAAAACTTTTAAAATGTTAAGAAAAAACTGTATCTCGTAGTTTTCTTGATCAGTTTTAATGAAAATAATTTTAAAAAATTGTCACTTTTGAAGTCTCTTTACATTTCTGGTTCAAATCGCTTACAAGCAAATTAATAATAACTAGTCGCCTGTAACACTAATAGCCTGTGGCTATGCTAGCAACTTGCCCAAATAAATTGGCTGTTGTGGAGGTTGAGAGACTTTGCAAAAATTTTATTTTACAATATATCAGAAAATGGTGGGGTGGCGGTTTGCTTCAGTTTCCATTATAATATCAGGGAAACAGAATGAAGCTTTTCCAACTTCTTGTTAAGTACAGCATTTTTTTTTATCCTTTCTTTTTATTTTGGTGCTATTCTTTTCTGTTCCAATTTTCCAAATTTGGTAATTCTTCAATGTGCTAGTGACGTTGTTAAGTAATATTGCTATAATTTTAATCATAATTTTAAATAAATATTTTAATTGTTTATTTATCTTTGAAATATTTTAATTTAATATATTAGTTTTATTAATATTTTTTAAAATTAACACATTTTCAATTCAGTAGTTGTAATCTAATATCTGAATTTCGCGTAGACACAAATTATCTAAAGAATTTAAGCATTTTTCCATGTAGGGTCAAGTATCCGTACCCCTAGGGTCAAGTGTCCCTATTCATAGGGTCAAGTATCTTTAAGGTTAGGGATACTTGACCCTAGGTGATTTCAGGGAATATATTCATTTTATCATTAAATGATATATCAAATTAGAATAACTACATTTATCACTCTAAAAAACTCATCCTTTTATGATGATTATAATTAAAATATTCGAGAAATACAAGAAAAATTAAAACTAGGGTCAAATATCCCTAATTTTCTAAATTGACTGGATGCATTGTACTATTATTCAGCCCGATAACACATATGTATATTTTGCAGATATAAGAATCCCTGAAGAAGTAGAACTGATGCACTGGAACACTGTGAGATTCAATCGTGTTGCTGACACAGCTGCAGTAAGAGAGACTTATCCTGCTTGTGACTGAGGTGCTTCCGTCTCTATCACGTGAAGACATCTTTTGTTTTTCAAAGATGAATATCTTCTTAAATCTCCAAGCACAAATCTCTTCATGTTGATCTTTCGGCTTAGGTTCCGCAATACTGATAACTGTGTTTT
>BGPR01006077.1:37878-48346 GCA_013235015.1 Araneus ventricosus | reverse complement strand
CTTACAACTGTTCAATTTGTTGTCTTTCGTTTGGCTTCAAGAATGTCCACCATCAAAAGTCACAAGGTTTCTGATTGGGAGATCTGGGAGTCCATGAGTGTGGAAAGAATTAGCTGTTAAAATACCCAATCCAAAAATTAGACGTATCAGGTGTTTCACAAGCACAGCGATATATGATGGTGCTCCATCTTGCACAATGTTGACTGTATGCAGTGACTGCCACGCTTGCAGTTCCGGAATGATATTGGTCTGTAACAATGCTGCATAGAGCTCACCAGTGACAGGAACTATTTTTAAGCGAGTCCCTGTGACTTCATTTAAAAAAGGGACCGATTAAGAAATCATCTGTGATGCCACACCACACATCTTTTGGTCGAAAACAAAACTAATCAATTTACTATTCTTTTTTGCTTTCGTCATAAAAAAACTGCAATTTTGATGTTATTGCCTTCAATGCACTCCCCTCCTCGATTCCTATATCGCTCTATAGAATTTTCTACAGTTCAAAGCAATTTTTCAGGTCATTTCTTGAAAGAAAGCCCTTTCATCACCTTCGTCGCTTTTGCTTTCACTGCATCTATAGTCTCAAATCTAGTTCTTTTTAGCGTTGATTGACCACGGGGAATAAAAAGAAGTAACATGGGGCGAGATCAGGTGAATAGAGTTGGTTTTCTAGGATGTGAATCCCGTTATTGGCCAGAAATGTCTTTACAGACACTGAATTGGGAGCTGGAGCATTCTCCAGGTGAAGAAGCCATGACTTATTTTTTCCACAGATCAGGTCGTTTTCTCCGTAAGCATTCATATAAAGAAGTAAGGACACTTGCATAATATTGTTGGTTGACTGTTTCAGGTTCAGGGGTTCCAAATCATTGTGCACATTTCCTCCGATATCTAAAAAATTGTCGAACTTAGTCAACCAAGACATGGTTCGTCATCAGTCTCATCTCAACTCTCTTTGAACGTTTGAAACTAGTCAAAAATTTGTACACTCTATAAGCACTCATTTATGTGATGCCAGACAAACGGCAGCTTTCTTCATTCCCGCCAACTGAGTGGCGCCTCTAGTGGATCTGACCAGAACTCGTCAGTAGACGCGATGTTGAAAAATGACGCTTACTCCAAAAGACAATTAAAACGACGAGAATATGTGTAACCCTGCAAATATAATTTCCTTGTGTTGATTTTCTGTAAAAAGTCAATTATTTCATTTTAATTAGTCTTCTACCTGTTATTCTAAATCATCATTAAATATTTAAAAGGAAAGAAGTTGTGCTTAGTTGGCCATCCCAACACCCACATCTATGTACACTTGTTGCAGCAACGAATAAGATTTGTAACGGATTTCGCAAGCTTAAAAAGGAAATTCATGTTTACGCGCTGCTTCATCTGAGCAGTTAGCATTTTTCCCAATGTGAGGTACATAAGCGAGTCACTTCTAAAAGGCTATAGCCGCCTGTGCGATATGCGGAGTTGAAACTTGAGAAGATTGTACATTAGAAGATACATGACACAACCATGCACAGTTTGTCCTTGACTTGCTTGTCGATTAAGCAGTCCGGTTATTTTCTAGCCACACCTTCTACATGAATTCGACATTTGTAAAGTGGTATTAAGTTGAATATCCCTTATTTGTATCTTATCGTATTATTTAGATAGTGGCAGGCTCGCTATTACAAGATATCGGTTAAATACAGGGTAACAAAAAAGTGTAGGGATCATTTTTGAAGGTTTTTATTTCCAAAAGTTATCACACAATTTCAGCGAAGCTTCTCAATATGTCGACCTTCGGCATAATAGATTTATCTACAATGCTTTGACCATGATTTCAAAGCCCGCAAAATCATTTCCTGGGGGAATTTCTTAATCTCTTCTCTAATAGCCTTTTGAAGCCCTTCAGCGCAGACACTCTTCGCTTATTCAGTTTGTTTTTCGGATGTCCCCATAGGAAATAGTCACATGGTGCAGCGTCAAGACTGTTTGGCATCCATTGTTGTGGCCTCAGGAATTGCACTTGCTGATCCGTGAGGAATTTCTGGGTGACCCTAGATGCATGTAATGGGGCAGAATCCTGATGGAAAACAGCATCACCATTTGGTTACAATCTGCAGTAATCATCCTTAAGAAAGGGCTTTAATATCTTCTGTATATAATACTCAGAATTTATTCTGGCTCCAGGTTGCAGAAACCGTGGTTTGGTAACACCTTTGACGGAAATGCCCATCCAACCCATTACGTCATTGGGATGAGGCACCATGGTTGTCGGAGTCAAGTCTCGCCTGTTCTGGTCACGGCTAAGATATTGAATTTTATATTTAGCATTGGTATCGGATAGATAGATCCAAGCTTCATCAGTTGCAATGATCTTTAGCCACCTGTCATTACGGAAAGTTTGTAGAGTGGCTATGAACGTTGCCTTCTAATCTGCACCGATCTCTCATTCAAGTGATGACATTTATGTTTTTTATGGCATTTTTTCTTTAACTTATGTTTTAGTTGATAACTTACAACTTGCTGGATCACGTTAAGAGCTTTAGCCATGCTTGCCTGTGTTGGCGGATCCCGTTTCAATGCCATCTTCTCAAGCCTCTGCTAATCTGATTTCTTCAATCGTCCATTTTTATTGGTATTGAATCATTTTTCGTCGATCCGAGTTTTGAGTTCTTGATGCGACTGATATGGCTGAGTGAAATCGCAATACCTTTCTTTTTAAAATGGGTTTGTATAATCCTGTGGCTCCATCGAAGTTCTAAAAGTGCTTGTACTTGACCAATCAGCATTTGGTCAAATTTCTTCAGAGGCATTATTGTGATTTTATCGAACAGTATTGCAATCGAAACTGTAATAGCGGAGCTTTTCATCTGTATGCTACATATGTAAAAAGGTTTTATAACTTTACTGGTAGATAACCACAAAAGTGATCCCCATACTTTTTTGTTACCTTGTATTAATCATTTCGAATATGATTGATATATTCAGAAAGTTCGCGAAGGGTTTCTACAGGGTGTCCAACAAAGGACTCTCTCATTTTAAAATTAAATAACTCGGCAACGGAGATCGATAGAAGAACGAAACCAGTGATATGCTTAGTCTGAAAGCCGTAAAAATCTGATACAAAAGTTTCAAAATTAGTTATAAATGTTGCCGACAGGTGGCGCTGTACGTTGTAATCACAGTTCAGATTTCGAGAAGAAAGCTATAAACTGTCATTTGCAAGTAATCGTTGCAATCACATCACAATCGATTCAAATTAGGCATTTTTCGTGCTTGCCAAGGACAGTTTATAGATTTCTTATCGGATTCTGAATAGCTATTACAACCTGCAGCGCCACCTGTCGGCAACATTTATAACTAATTTTGAAACTTTTGTATCAGATTTTTACGGCTTTCAGACTAAGCATATCACTGGTTTCGTTCTTCTATCGATCTCCGTTGCCGAGTTATTTAATTTTAAAATGAGGGAGTCCTTTGTTGGACACCCTGTAGTTCACAATGGCATCACCTACACGCCTTGAATTCGATCCATGTAGAAATCACGAATAATATTTTATGCTTTCAAATCATACATTATAAGAAATTAAATTCGTTTACTTTTCTTTAAGACCAGTATTAGTTAAATATACTCAGAGATAATTTCTTATCTTATTGAAGGGGACATGAATTGAACTCTTTTAATCATGGCCCTTTTTACCACTCGGAACTAGTAACTTTAACCCTCAGTTTTTAACTCCAACAGAAACTGTTCTAATATTATTAAATTGAGAAGATGGTAAAGGAGAAGACACATGACACAGCTATGCACAGTTTGTCCTTGACTTGCTTGTCGATCCGCTGTAACATAAGCAGTCCGGTTATTTTCTAGCCACACCTTGTACATAAATTCGACATTTGTGAAATCGTATTAAGTTTCATATCCCTTATTTGTACCTTATCGTATTATTTAGATAGTGGCAGGCTCGCTATTAGAAGATAGCGGTTAAATATTCATCATTTCGAATGTGATTGGTATATTCAGAAAGTTCGCGAAGGGTTTCTAGTTCACAATGGTATCACCTACACGCCTTTAATTCGATCCATGTAGTGATCACGAATAATATTTTATGCTTTCAAATCATACATTATAAGAAATTAAATTCTTACTTTTACTTTTCTTTATGACCAGTATTAGTTAAATATACTCAGAGATAATTTCTTATTTTATTAAAGGGGACATGAATTTAACTCTTCTAACCATGGCCCTTTTTACCACTCAGAACGAATATACCAATCATATTCGATAATGTAATAATACGATAAGGTACAAATAAGGGATATACAACTTAATACCACTTCACAAATGTCGAATTTATGTACAAGGTGTGGCTAGAAAATAACAGGACTGTTTATGTTACAGCGGATCGGCTTTACCCTTCAGTTTTTAACTGCAAATGGAAATGGTAATAATATTATTAAATTGACAATCTAATACAACATGGTGAATAAAAAATGTTGTATAAATAATAGTAGAACATATTTTCATGAAAGATAAATTTCTATCAAAAGCTCTGACAGTGACAACAACAGCAATGACACCTCAAGTTTTTACTCTCTTTTTTTCAAACTTCATATACTTCTAAATTAATCAATTTTCTTGCAATAACAAATATTGCGCAACGTATCTATATAACGCCGTCTGCTCAGAATCGAAGAATGATACTTAATAAAAATAAAATTTATTTAGTTGAAAACAGAATTAGTTTAAAGAGAAAAATCTATAAAATTACTTCAAAAACAATGAATCATCCAATATAAAATATAGTATTGCATATTTGACCTTGAAAGTTACGCAAGAAAAATCAAAGCTGGAAAGTTTAGACGACATATTATGAAACAAAATGTGACGCACACATGACTGATGTCTCAAACTGGATACGGCAGAGACGCCTGGAAAATATTCTCACAGCTGGTAAAGCCGACAGAAAACTAAAAATATTAGTTGATTCTTTTATGGCTCTTCAATCACTTTTCTGCCAAGTAAATGTAAAAATAATAAAAAAAATGTTCAGTAAGATACACAGGGATGTAAAAGTCCTGCCAGATAAAATGCTAAGGTATTTGTATGTAAATATCTTATATAATTGCATGTGTTTCGTGTGTGAACAAAATACCATAAAATGCGAAAACGTTCTTCCGCACTATTATTCAAAATTTTATTTCATTAAATTATATCTACGAGGGTCGTTCAATAAGTCCTTAGAAAAAGATAGGAAAACAAATTATTTTGGGTAGAATTTTTTTTCAGATAATCTCCTTTTATCTCGATACATTTTCCCCAACGTTTCTCTAGTTTTTTAAGCCATCTGAAAAATACGATTTCGGAAGGTCCTCAAAATATTCATCTATTTAGGCAATCACCTCCTCGTTCGACGTGAATCGTTTCCCGCCGAGCCATTTTTTCAAGTTAGGAAATAAAAAAAAAAGTCACTGGGGGCAAATCTGGTGAATACGGTGGGTGTTGTAATAATTCGAACTTTAATTCCATAATTTTCGCCATCGAAACTGCGCAGGTGTGCACCCGTACATTGCCTTGATGGAAGAGAATTTTTTTCTTTGCCAAATGAGGGCGTTTTTCTTGATTTCTTCGCTCAACCTGTGCAATAATTATGCATAATACTCTCCATTTATCGTTTGTCCTTTTGCCAAGTAATCGACGTAAATATTTCCGTGTGCATCCCAAAAAATCGTGGCCATCACCTTGCCGCCCGATTTCACCGTCTTCGCCTTCTTCGGAGCCGAATCGCCTTTAAAAACCCACTGTTTCGACTGTTCTTTTGTCTCTGGAGTGTAGTAGCGCATCCATTTTGCATCCACAGTTATGTATCGACGCAGAAACTCGTCAGGATTGCGACGAAAAAGAACTAAACCAGCGTCCGAATTGATCACACGATTGCGTTTGTTCTCCATCAAGAGCAAACACGGCACCCGTCTTTCCGAGATTTTTTTCACACCCAATTTTTCATGCAAAATTGAAAACACTGTACCTTGGGATATGCCTCTGGCCTCACCTATTTCACGCACTTTGATTCGTCGATCACTCAAAACCATATCGTGGATTTTGTCGATCATTTCTGAGGAAGTCTCTTCCTCTGGACGTCCCGAACGGTTTTGATCATTTGTGGATGTGCGTCTACGTTTAAATTCATTTACCCTATTGTAAATAGTCGCAAACGCGGTAGCAGATGTGCCATGAACTTCATCCGACTTGGTTTTGATCTCTTTCGGTGTTAAGCGTTTTAAATAGAAGTGTTCAATCACCGCACGAAACTCGTTTTTTTCCATTTTTCTAAGTGAACAAAAGTTTGTTGCTTCAATCGACTATGAAAATTAAACCACGCGATGCATACAGAAGAACCTCGGTAATCCGGACACGCGCTAATCCGGAACCCTCGGTAATCCGGACGGTCCATGGAGAATGATGCAAACCCGCATTCTGCGCCCATGGATCAGAATGTTATTCAAAACATCAAGCTGGGATATCGCAAGTTGTTTCTTAAGAACATTCTCAATGATCCCGTGCACAATGAAAACTTGGAAAAAACACTGAAAAATGTAAATTTAAAAGATGTCGTGTTCAGTCTTGCTATTTGTTGGGCATCTGTGTTTACATTGCTGATCAACAAGTCATGGAAAAATTTGTTTCCCAATTTTATTGAATCTGAAGTTGAAGAAAATGTCCAAACTGAAGAAATTCAGCTTGCATCACTCATTAACCAATTACAAAACACGAACCCGATGTCTAATACTGAAGCCCTCCAATGGGCTGCTGAGGCTGACGACAGTTTGGCTCGAAATGAAATTTTAACAGTCGACGAAATTAACAGGACGGTAACAGCAGAAGATGATGATTGATGATGACGTAAACCCCGTCAAAATTTCTCATTCTGAGGCTATGGCGGCACTCAGCACTTCATTATAGTGGGCTGAAGAGCAAAATTTTGAAGCACACGAAATAATGCTCCTCAGACGTTTAAGAAACCGCGCATTTGAATTAAAAATTGGAATGGCAGCGTAAAAAAAAATCACTGACTTTTTTGGACACTGATTATGTTCATTCACTTACATATGTAGTAATTATGTATGTACATATCATGTTCGTTCAATTTATCCATACAATCTTAGTTCATACAAATATACCATAGTACCTATACATGCAATTCTTGAAAAAAGTGTTTTACTTTATTTTTTAAATACCTCGCTAATCCGGAAATCCCGCTAATCCGGACGTCCATGTGCCTGAATTCGTCCGGATTACCGGGGTCCTACTGTATTTCTGAAACTTTAACAGCAATCGAGTGAGAGACGCCGCTTACTAAAAACAAACCGTTTTCAATACTACAAGCGCCATCTCTTGGATTTTCTAAGGACTTATTGAACGACCCTCGTAGTTCATAAATCTTTGAAAAAGTCAGCTTTGTAGAGAGGAACATCGAGGTTTTTGAACAAATAAGCTGAAAAAAAATATTTTAAAAGTGTAATGGAAAGTTATTTTTTATTATTTTAATTATTTTCTACTTTTTAATTTTTAATTTATAATTAAGAAGAAAATTTGACTGAGTTGTTTTGGCACAATAACTGAGTTTTGGATTTGAGTAAAAGATAAAAATCCACTGTTAAGTGCTAAAGACCAAAGAATTTTAATTCCATTTGTGCTTCTTATTTGTTCAAAATTGAGTTGTCGGAAGTTGATGTCCTAAAAAAAGTATCTCGCAAAAATCAATGTGGAAAAGGAAATGTGGGTACCTGCGTCCAATTTAATTCTATGATTTGGAAAAATGTGTAGAGATGAACAGGCTCATCCATTCCACTTATTATCACATATTTGTTAAAATTTTTCAATAAACTTTTATGTGACCTAAAATGAGTTTTACAGTGGAGTCTCCCTATAACGAAATCGCTTGGTTCCAATTGAAAAATTCGTTATAGAGAAAATTTCGCTATACGGAGATTAGAGATTTTTGCAGTTGTTTAAGTAAATATTCCAAACTTTTCAATAGCTGCGATAAGTTCAAATGTATTTAATTATGATTTTCAATTAAAAATGAAGTAATATATACTATAAATTTTTTTAAAATTATACTAATTTTTATTGTATAAATAAAATGCTCAAAAGTGAAGACAATTCACCAATTTAGAGAATAATACTATATACTTACGTTTATTTTACTTGAAAAATTCCGTTATTTTACATTGCTTTGCATTTCGTGATGTAAAATTTTCAGAAAAATTTTCACATTTTAAGAGTGAGTGGCTCCAGAAACAAGCACGCGTGAGCGAATTGGTTGCACAGAAATTATCAACTTTCTTCAAAAATGACAAAATCGAAAAGATAAACATCTGAAAAAATTCGGTATAGGGAGACAACCACTTCGTTATATGGAGAATATTTTGAATGTTATTTAACATTCCGATAAAAAATTTCGTTATAGGGAGAAATTCGCTGTAGAGAGACTTCGTTGTAGGGAGAGTCTACTGTATATATTTTTATTTGACGCTTTCTAAGGCGGTGGGAAGTGTACTTCCCACCAAATTCATTAATTTTTAAACGTACAAGTTCAGCTATTTTAAAATTCTCAGCAAATTTTTAGATGAAACAAAACCCTATACATTCCAATTTCTTATTTCGAAACCGTAAAAAATGTCTTGACTTTTTAATTAATTATTAATTGATGAAATTAATCAGCAAAAAATTAATGTCATCCAATAAGCTGAGTGAATTTCTTTTCTTAAGTTAATAAGAATACCAAAGGGAAAATGTGGAGTTCACGGTACACATCTGTTTCTTGCCAATTTTTCTTGGCGCAATATCATTTGCCGTCGACAAATACTCTTTTGTATGTGCAGTGCTATTTTTACTGCTCTCTTGCGCATGAGTCACCTGAAAACGAGAGATTGAGACGCAATGCCTGCTGCATTTTAAGCGTGTACCAGGCGATTTTTTTTAACTTAAAAAACATCAGCAGCTTCGCTTTTAGCACAGCAGAAAACTAGTATCTTCGCTTTTTCATTGAATGTTAGGAATATAGGTTTTTTTTTTTAAAAATTCCGAAAACTAGAATTTAAGCACGCAATGCCTGAGGTATTTCGAGCGTGTACCGGGCAAATTGTTTTAACTTAAAAAATATCAGCGGCTTCACTTTCAGCATAGCGGAATACTCGCAGCTTCGCTTATGCATTGAGAAACAAAACACACAGAATAACATACACGGTACTGAACCGATATTCAATCCGAAGAAATCCAAACGAAGTTTTATTCAAATTCGAATTTATCGGCCAATCACATCGAAGAGTTAAACAAAACAGTCCAATCGAAACGTGGCGCAATATAGCCTGATAAGCAAAACACCTATGAAAAGATCAATTTGTGCGCATGCGCACTTGCACTCGTTAAAAACATTTAGATCCATCCAAAACAAATGTTCTCTCATCGCCTTTCTTGGCGGCAAAGAGTTGGCGATCCTAAGAGGAACGAAGCAAGTGTGTACAGTAAACTCCACATAGACCTCCCAAAGTTATTTTATTATACCATTACTAGAAAAAAATGGCCTTTGAAAGGGTTAACCTATACAAAAATTAATGACTATTTTGCAAAAAGTACTTAAAATTTTTCTTTTGGCGCATTGAAAAAATCTAGATTCAGTAAGAGCGCCGAGAATCGAAAAAGTTTGGGAAGCACTGTTATAGGCAATATTTAACACATTATTCTTGAAATTCTGCTATAAAATACAAGTATAAAGCACTTAATGCACGTACCATATTAGACCCAAGGAAAACTGAGAAATAGGTCATCGAAATTCCATCTATATTACCTGCATTTGCCGAATTCTTTCCATTAAATCCGAAGTAAATTCATTCGAGGTACACTGAAACGAGAGTTTTCTGTATCTCAAAAGAACTAATCTCCTGTAATAGCTTACGGTGCTTAGACGTAATTTTTTCAGCTATTAATGATTTTCGATTTTTATCATACTGCTTTAGGCTTATTATTTTATTCGACCTTCGGCGATCAGCCTGTTAGCCCGGTTTATTGGTTGTGTTTAATTTCTAAAGAATATCTTATGCATAATTTGATATTCATGGTTCTCGTGACAAAGTAATTTTAAGCTTCAAATTTTGATAGATATTTAAAGCGTGTTTTTCAATAGCCTTGCTCCTGCTCAGTTCATTGTCTGTATGAACGTCCCAATTTCATCAGTAAAAATATTATTTTAGCCTGTACTAAGCTCTGGCACAAGAAAAATCTTGTATTAATAAGAAATGCTTACAGAATTGGCTAGCTTTCATGCGTTAATATTGTGTGTGTATTAAGGAGACAGATAAACATCTTTATTACAATCTCGCCGCCTTCGGCAACCAGCTTGCCTACCGAGGTGATTGTATTTAATTTCAATTGAATCTCTTACGCGTAATTTGATATTCATGGTTCTCTCGA
>BGPR01006077.1:0-30624 GCA_013235015.1 Araneus ventricosus | reverse complement strand
TCACAAATTTAATGCTACTAATGAAAATTCATTTAAAAGTATTAATTTTAATGCTTTCTTAAGATAATATTAATATAAAGATACTACTACATAGTATGGAAATCAGTAATTACATTTTAAAATTAAAATTTATGATAAAAGTGAGAAAAATTATACCAATATTGTATAACTTCAGTACTAATTACACATATCCTAAAGGATTTATGTACATGCAGGTAAGCATTTCATTGAAAAAAACCTCTAATTGTCGTGTGGTGTGCCGATTGTCTGTGAGTATTAAGTATATCAATTTGAATCTAATTAAGTTCATTGAATGTTGTTTCACTATTCATTTGAGAAAAGAAATAAGTTAGCAGTTTTTCAATGGAGTCCATTGCATCTTCAAAGAAAGGTAGAATAATGTCTTCATCATCACTTAAATTACCAATTACCACCAGACAATCTGTCTTCGATTAATTCAACAATTGTGAATAATTTCGAAGTCATTATATCTTTATCACAGTTCACATACTAGAAAGGAGGAAATCTTCACATTTTAGAATGTGAGAAAACGATGTATAATCGAAGCTTTGTGCCGTATAAATGAAGTACTTTATAATTACAATAAATACGAATGAATCTGGACTGTGATGATACAAAGAATAAAAGCAAACGTCATATAAATGAGAAATGCATAAACAGTGCTTTACTGTATTTAATTGAGAACTCTTTTCATTTTAACATATTTTAAAATTTTTTGAAGATTTTACAGTAATGTTTGTTACTTTTGATGCATCCCCATGCACCTAACACTTAAGGGTAGACTTTACTTTCTGGTAATATAGAATAAATTCTGGACATATACAGATTTCATTTGCATATTTTGAAATTTCATAAAAATCAAGAAACAGGAAAGGAAAAAAAAAAGTCTATTAACAATGATGGGTACTACAAAACTTTAAATGAAGTCATTTCATACTCATAATAATGCATGTCAAGTGCACCATTGTTGAAAGCAAAATATGATGAGGAGGTATGAAATGTGGGCCACTGATGTAAGTGAACAGGATAACGCAAAAAGACACAAAGTTAGATGAGCAAATTTTAATAAATTATCTTCACACCAAAAACTACAGATGTGTCTAATTATAGATTAAATTTGTCAAAGGGTAGACTGTCCATTTGTCTATCTGCCTGTGTGTATTTGAGCGTGATAAATGAATTTTGGTGCGTAGCCTTTACACCTAAATTGTATATCTATATCAAAATTTGGACTCAATTGGCCGATGTGAACAGGTACAAAATGTATACTCGATTCACTTCATTATATTACGAAACCATAACATGCTATACAATAGAACCCAGCTAATCTGAAATTCCGGTTAATCCGAACCGATTTCATTTTTGAAAATTATATGTAATTGAAAAGATTACATGAAAAATATTTAAATATACATACTAAAAACAAAAAAAAAGTACTTTTTCAGCATCCATAATTTTGTACAAATTGAAAGAAACTAATGCAATTCGCCATAAGATAAGGTCACTTCATACAGGAGCACATCCATTATTCTAATGCGAAGGGGAGACATATTCTCTTTCTATTGCTATTGAATAAAAGAGTTCAAGAGATAGTAGCACTGAGTACTTTATAACTTACATTTTTTTTAGTACATGTTTTCCTTTTCTATTTTTATCGGAATTTCAGGTAATCCAAATTTTTTTTAATCCGAACAGGCACCGGTCCCAATTAGTTCGGATTAGCGGGATTCTACTGTACTTTGCAAGTATACAAGAAAAGTCAAAGAGAAAGCACTCTCACTGCTTTACAACAATGAAAAATTAATGTTCAATTAATTATTCAATCCAATATTTTCTTTTAACAGGCTCAAAGGAATACAATTCTGCTACCATGGCTGTATGCATTCATAACAACAAGTAGTTACGCAGCATTCTCTGTAGCATATCAAATACACAAGCAATATTTGCAGCAAAGGACAAAGAAAGAAAATGGTTTTGAACTAACTTGTGCAAGTATGTAATCATCAATTTCTGCAAGTTACTACTAAAAAATGTTCGTTTACTTTTCAAGGATATTTCAAAAGGATAAATCAAATGTATTTCTGCTCTCTCTCTGTGTGAATAGATATGCATCCTTACCTTTAAAAAAATAACTGCTGCAATACTTATATATTTTAATTTCAAGAAAAAACACATTTTTACATGCACACAATATTTTGCACAAAATTACCCAGACCACACTGTGCTAAAATCTGTTCATAAAAAAATGCTTTTGCTCTATTCATCAAGAAATTTGGCTATGCATCATGTTCATGAGCACAGATTCCACTTTTATATCTAAAAACTTTTCCAATATAAAAAAATTCAGCAACAAAATTTTTTACACCCCATTTTCCTCAACCCACCCTCTCCAAACAATTTAAATATTATAATTCAGCATTTAAGTTCGATATATAATATTTTTAATTAACACAGAAGACAGAGCATTTAAGATTGTGGTAATTATTCATTAAAATTAGAACTAAAAATTTTGCATATATTAAAGATGTAGATAATATTTTAAAGATGTTTAATTTCCGCCATACTATTCAGATGTGCTGAATAATGCAAATATATCTTAAACTAAAGACAGAAAGTGAAACTCAGTGCATATCATAACTCCAGAATTTATTTTGTTTCAAAACTTGGTATGATAGAAATTGGACCCCGGTTATGACCCAACTTGCAATGAAAATAAGTTTTAAGAAGTTTATTCCTTATTATTTGAATTTATGTTTACCATAGTGTAACTGTTTACTTTATTTGAATTAAATTTTCTTCGGTTTTTTAAAGTATTAATTTTTTTATGCTTATCGCTCTTTTTGAATTTGAATGTCTTTAATCTTGGTGATTGTTTTTGTATATTTTAAGAAGACATTTTACAGATATTAGAGTCATTCTATATATAAAATTAAATATGATTCACTGCACAACTTTTCTTATGCATTCAAACTTTAGCTTCTAATTTCAAAAATCAAATTTTTTGGCTAAATATTTGTAAACTGATATACTTAATAACAAAATGTTTCACTTTTATAGGTCAAACTGCTATATGAAAATGAAACACAGTCAATGAGAAGCAATAAATAACACAAATTTTATTTGTAACTAATATATTTTAACAATGAAATAAAAATCATTATTATTGACTCGCTGCAAAAAATACTGCACTTGGATATTTTTTGAGATAAAAAATCATTATTTATTAGAACAATAGCATAAATAAAAAAAGCTAATATTCTAATTCTACAAATATGAAAATTTCTAATTTTGATTCAAATTAGTTGAAGATTATTACTAATTAGGAGTAAATTCTAACAAGCATCATAAAAAAATTGTATTTCGGTTTATATAAATCAATTTTTCAGTTTTGTTCTCAGATATCATAATCTTATCGTGTTCATATATGCCAGTAATTTCTTATTAAACTAAAGAAATAAGGCTGTATTTTACTTTGATAAAATTATAATGGCACAAAAGGCAAGACTTCAAAATGTAAAAAAATAGTCCACATTTATAACTAGGTTACCCTGTTAACTACAACAAACATCATGTGTTAAAAACTAGAACAATTACTGTCGTCCAAAATTGAAATCGGAAAATTTGGCATTAAGTCTTCAAACATTCCATTGTAAAAATCTATTAGGTTTAACCTCATGTATAAATTCATCTAGTTTTATATCCAAATTTTTGTCTGGACTCAAGACTGCTTTACAATTTAATACTCTCATACATGGCATGAACATTCAAAATACTATAGATAATCCTTGTAAGTTCGCAAAAACTGCACTTCATTGAAAATTTCAAATGCAAAGTGTAATAAAAACTATTGTAGATCTCTCATTTCTTTCTCATATAAAATATTGATTTCTATAATCATCCTGTTCTAGACTCTAATTCACATTATAGGAAGAAAAACATTAATATTTTCTAGTTAAAATTTAAAGAAATTTGAAAATTATAAAGGCTAAAGCCCAAAAAACCAACAATTTTAGACCACCTCAATTTATATTAAGAAAATGATAAAGCAAATAAGAATTCCTTAAATAATAACCAATTTGGAGTTACAGCATGGACTGCTATAAGCAAATCTTAAAAATTCAAAACTGTGGTCAGAACAAGGGAGAAATATACTTTAACCTTTAATACCATACCACATAAGGGTATTTAGAGAAAAAATTAAGGTGCAGCCATCCAACATATATGTAGATGAAACTAAGACTAATGATTATTCAATCACAAAGCCAATTCTGTCAATAAATTATTCCAGATTGAATGTTTAAATGGAAGATGCACAAACACATTTTTTAAACACACTAAGCATTGCATTTTATTACGTAAAATCTTCAAAAGATATGCATCTAATAAATAATAAATGTAGAGAAGAAGAGAAAGAAGAACTAAGAACTCTTTAAGAACTAATATTTACTCTATATTTTTTCTCTTTTATCTGTTTAAATAATAAAGGTAACTTCAAAAACAGCTTTATGTTTAAGATGATAAAATGATTTCATGGTAATGATGTTATACAAGATAATTCAAAACAATTACAAATGGCTATAACTTCTTTGTAAACAGTGTTAAAAAGCAAAAAAAATGGAACACAATACAGAAGAAAGCTTAAAATTTGGATTGCATGCATAATTATTCCTATATGCGACTTCCCTTGGTCACACGGGCAACATCCATGAGGTCATCCATTTCACGGCAGACACTGTGAAGCATATTTACAGCCACTGATGTACGTTTGTGACTATCTAAATTGTCTGAAATTACTTCTTGTGTCTTAAAATTCATTTTGATATGTTGCAGACTCTGTCTTAACACCCCCTTTGAGTGAAATAGTGAATGAATTGAAGGGGTGCAGAAAGAATGCCCCACATGGTAGTGAAATGAACTACCTAGGGATGGGAAAAACCAGTTTTTTTTTTTTCTCCGGTTATATTTTATAACTTTTTCTTAAAAAAATCCAAAAACCTGTTATTTCAAAAATCGATTTTTTGACTGGTTATAACCGCCAGGTTAAACCAGAGGTGAAAAAACCTGAATAACCGAAAACCGGTTATTTTCGCAATAACCGCCCATCCCTAGAACTACCTCTTAGATGGTGTCTCTGTGATCAAGGATCACGGTCTGTGGACCAACTTTAATCCCTCTTTTTGTATTGTGTTCAATTTTTTCTTTTTATTATTGTTTACAAAAGTTATAACCATTTGTAATTGGACCAACTGTTTCGAATTACCCTATATTTTAAAAAACAATTCGAGTCAAAAACTCAAGTATGCATGCCAATAAAACAGACTACATAAATATGTGAATAAAATTTATTCTACAAATTGCTCAAATTTAATGTATGCATAGCACACTACAAAAATTTATGAATACAACAGTTACATAGATTTCACCGTACAGGTAACATTTTAATATTTTATTACTTAATGGAGGTGAATAGACAAATGCAATGTTGGAGTCCAGATTGAAAAGGTTTGGATAATTCTAACAAAAATGGATTACTCATTTTTAATTTATCATCACTTTGGAAATAATTTAAATTAACTTTTTTCAAGATATTGCACAACAATCTTAGAATTTAGAAAAGAATAAACCAATTAAATTTCCTATCCATAATAAAACTCAAGATAAAATTAAATTAGTAATATTTGGAAAAAGTCAACGACCATATTTGGGAAATATAATACATAATAAAAAAACTTAAATAATTTATTTAGTGGAAAAGTTCAGAATTCATAAAAATAAAATACAATTTGTAAATTTTGTGCAAAAAGCTAAATATGTAAAATTGTAAAGCAATAACAATTCATACATTAGTACAAAAAGTAGGGAGAAAGCAACAGCAAATAAAGCAAAGAATTCTTCACAACTATTTATAGTTGAAAGAAAAGATTCATCCATTTTATTTGCAAGCAATATACTTAAACTCTCTCTATGGTGTATTTACAAAAATCACATATTTAATAAATAAAAAATTAATATGCTGCTTCCAAAGTGTATATACAGTTACTTAATGAATAATGATGCCCATAGTAATCAAAAACAGCAACTGTTTGAGATTATATAAACATAAATGAAAAATCAGTGTTTAGCCCATAACCTTCACAAATGTTTTTTGAATAAGTAACAAATCTGCATTATTAGGATAATTTACTATTCTTGTAATTAAATTGAAATGCAATGTTTAAAAATGAATTCTAATTTTTATTGCATTAAAAAATGTTCATTAAATAGCATCATATCTGCAAGACTTCTGAATAGTTCATGGTTGAAAATATTTATAAATAAAATATTAGAAACCAATATAAAAACTTAAGTTACATAGAAAAATTGTAAGCTATTTACAAAAAAAGAAAATTAAACACCAAATTCTAATCAACACCAATGAAAATACTTTTAATGACACTTATGTTTTCAAAAATAATCATTCATATATTTTTCTTCATCAAAATTTTGAAATATTTTTAAATGCATTCTGTAGATAAGTTAAAATAAAAATGTTATTTTTAAGTAAAAAAAAGTGAATTAACTTTTGGTTACTTCAGCTTTCATATTTAATAAGCTACACATTATTAAACATATTTATTACATTAAAAAGATTTCTTTCAAATTAAATAGTCATGTTGCATTTAGTTAAAATTATAAAAAAAGCTTTGAATATCCAATTTAAAGTTTTTAAAAACTATTTTAATCAGCTAATAAACAATTTCAATAATATACACAATTTATGAAAAGGTAAGATCTGATTATTTAAAATATGAGAGCAATTTATTCTGAAACTATTTAATCTTCTTTAAATAGACAAAGAAAATAAATCCTAATAAACCTTCTGATGTATCCCATTGTTTCAAGAAATTGTGTGCTTCAATATCCCAATATTAAAAACATTCAAATGATAAAAGTATACAAAATACAGTTATTGCAACTTTTTTAAAATTAATGCTTATTGTGAAAAAACTATGCAAAATGCAAACAAAGGCTTTAAAATGCAAAGAAAATATGTTTTAAGTAAACTGGTATGCATCATTTTGCTCTCAAGAACAATATGTGTAATAAAAAAAGCTGCACTTAAGATAATTTCTGTTGTTCTCATTTTACTTCCAAGTTAGCCATACGACTCTTCAACATAGTAGCAGCTGCTTTTGATTGTTCAGTCTTGCATCCACTTTTGCTTTGCAAGTCCATTATTTTCTTGCATACAATGTCCAAGTCTTTATCAATTTTGCATTTCAATTCCTATAAAGAAAAATTGGAATAAATATTTTTGGTATTTAAAAATTTGCTATACACACTTTCAATATAGACTCTAGTCAAAACTCTTTAAAATATGCAAATACTGTTTGGTTATAAAAGATAATTTATTTGATTTGATTATTTAAGGGGAATACATTAGTAATTGAATATTGAATTACCTTACCATAATATTTAGAAAATAAAATATGTATGATCACAAGAAAAAAAAACTATCAAAATAGAATTTTATAAGTTGAAAATATTAAAAAGATAAGCAATTTATAAAGAGTGCTAATTTTCATACATTCATTAATATAACTGTAGCTAAAATCCAACAATGAATACTGTTAAGGCAAAATCAAATAATGAAATAATTTCAAATAAAAATGTTCTTGAATGAAACTCGAATTTGAAGCAACTTAAAATACAATTATAAGTCACAATTTTTAATTATGATTCTACATGTCTTTTCAAGCAAGACTAATTAAAAATGTTATAAGTATTAAAAATGTCATATTTTATATTGTCAATAAAAAATAGCTTTTAAGTATAATTGCCAATTTTCTCTAACTTTTGAAGGATCTTGTTAACCAAAACCATCATTTACAGGTATTTTGAACCACCAAATTTCTTTTCACGACAGAAATAACCTCAGTTTGCAGTCGCAAACAAATATAAATTTCTTTCACTTCAAAACTATCGTACTGACATTTTTCTCCCATGCCACTTGCTTTACGAGACTCTCCATTAATTTACAGAAGTAAATATCCTTTTAAAAATATTTCCTCCTCTGAAATTAATTTCTTTCTGATGCTGATAATCTGAACATTAAACTAGTCTAAGAATGGTCATTAGTCAGTGTTCTAAATTAATTATGTATGATACTGGGTTTTATATATATAGTAAAAACCCCGGTTAACAAAAAATCGGGTTATTCGAAAAACCTTTGAAATTGCAACTTCAAAAAACATGTACTGAACTGCATGGAAATAATCACGAAGGCAAGACCTTTTTAGCAATGATATCCCCACTTTTTTCTTTTAAGCCTCCCCAAGAAGGTCAGTGATTAATTTTAGAATGCTAAAATTAAAATTAATGGGTAATAATAATTTTAATTAGGATATTATTTATCTGTGCCTGTCGGGTGCTCAGGCACATTGCAGCACATTGCACCCAACAGAATTAAATTTAATAAAGAACAAGTTTTACACTGAAACTATTTCAGAATCATACACTGCAATTAGATACAAAATAGTAATAGATGTTCATGGCTTAACCAAACAAAAACTAATATCTGAAACGGCTCCCCCTTTAGTTTGGTTAACTGGGGTTGTACTGTAATCATAAAATAGAATCATAAATAATTTTTATATTGTTATAGCTCCAATCTTTATAAATAAAACGCTTATGTGGACGCAAAATCAGGCTGAATTTCATAATCGTTGTTTGGCAACAGTTTTTCAAATGTTTACTTTCGGATCAACGAATTTAGTTTGATTTGATCGGCAACGAGATTTTTGCAAAACGAGTTTAAGTCGGGAGGTTTTGATTATAAATCGAAATCGTCGGAAACGAAAAAATAGGTCTAATGAAACTGTTGAGGAATCATTCCTAAGACAATCCCATCGGAATGAACAAAATAGAGATAAGCGTTTTTGTGTACGGAGCGAAGTTTCCAGGCTACAGGAACATAGTTGTGGGACTATGACAGGACTCTGTTCATTTTGCATGGCAGGTTTCTGGGAAAATACACTAAATGTTGCCATGATAAAAAAATTCTTTTGCTGGAAATATTAAATCCGCCAGAAATATTGAAGGATTTGCTGACCAGTGATTCACTCGAATCAAAAAACTATCGGAAGCAACTATGCCTTAGCTTTTGCTTCCATGGAAGCTCAAATTAAACCGCCTCCTGGAACAGGACCACACTGTTACAGGATTCATGGTCAGATATACCATATGGTTTCTCCTTTATACAGTGATCATAACAAATCAAGGTATGGTCAATTGTATGTGTTTGATACCAGTAAAGCAACTGAAAAACGCATGGAGAGAAATGAAGTATGTTTACCCTCTGTTATGGAAAGATTGGATTCTATGTTGAGGGCAATTAATCCATTCATAGAATGCTACCTGCAGATGCATCGAATAATTGAAGAAAATCCAGCTAAAAATATCAGAATGGTTTTCATGGAGAATGGGGATTTAGATTTACACAGATACAATCAACCTACTTCCAAAACAGAAATTGCAGTGACATTTGTAGGAGATAATGGAGAACCACCGGCCAATCGAGACATCTGCATTTATCCAGTATGTAATAGTTGCAACAATATTTCTCCCTTACACCAGTATTGTGATCCCATGGTTTATCCCTTGCTGTTTCCAAGAGGAGAATTGGGTTGGAACATAAATATGAAACATTCTGAAGAAGGAAGACCATCAAAATACACTCAAGTCACTCAGCTGCAATTTTATGCTTACTGGCTTGCTGTGTGTGAGAAGTGATTTTAGTGCTCTCCATCACAGTGGAAAACTGTTCCAACAATATGTTGATGTATATGTAAAGACTGATGGATCACGTCTCAATTATTTGCGTAATAATCAAAAAACACTCAGAATTGAGCATTACAATGGATTATTAGATGAATTAAATTCTTGAGCACTGAATCAAGGTGTCCATACAGGGAAAATCGTTATTCTTCCCTCTACATTTCATGGAAGCCCTCGCCATACGCATCAAAATTATCAAGATGCTATGGCAATGGTGAGGAAATTTGGTCGACCTGATCTATTTGTAACATTTCCTTGCAACCCAACATGGGTAGATATTTTAAATGTGCTGGAAGGGCAACAATGCCCAGAAGATAGACCAGATATAGTTGTATGTGTTTTTAAAATGAAATTGACTGAACTTTTAGATGACATAATAAATGAAATCTGTTTGGTCGCATGATATCATATATTTATGTGATTGAGTTTCAAAAAAGAAGTTTACCTCATGTCCATATTCTTTTGACTTTAGATACTTATTCTAAAATTTGTATAAAAGATGACATTGATAAGTATGTGAGTGCAGAGCTACCAGAACCCATTGCAGATCCAACACTTTTTCAAATCATAACTTAGATGTATGATTCATGGTCCATGTGGAACTTTAAATCCAAACTCGCCATATATGAGAGAAGGTGTGTGTACCAAGCAATAACCAAAAGAGTTTCTTTCTTGACTAAATAATTATTTGAATAAGCATGTATACAAGTGGGAGAGCTTTCCTGGGCAATATTTAAATGAAAAGTGGGATGGTTTAAAATTTTGTTGTGAAAAGAAAGGATTTTGGAAATGTTTGAAAAAAAAGCTATCTTATCAATTATAAAAGGCTGAAAGTACATAATTATCATGGGTTTTAATTTTGAATAGTTAATATGAACATTTCTCAAGCCACTTTTTTCTTTAAACTGTCCTTTTTTACCTAAAAGGTTGCGAGATGGGTTATATCATTCTACGAAAACTAGTATTTTCTGAGATTTAAAACACAAATGATTACACTGAGAAAAACACTATATCTTTCTTGACTCAATAATTATTGGAATAAACATGTATACATGTGGGGAAGCTTTTCTGAATTATATTTCATTGTATAGGAGGGTATATTTGAAATTTTGGTGAAAAACATTTTTTTTTTTTTTTTTTTTTTTTTTTTTTTTTGGAAGATTTGGAAAAAGGCTATCTTATCAGTTTTAAACTTAAAATTTTGGTGGAATGAAGTTATGTAGAAATAAACTGTTGAAGAAATAGTCAAAAGTGTATGCCAAGAAGTTTTAAAATGACCGATTTCTGATTGATGAAAATAATTTTAATTTTTAATCATCTTTTAATTATAAATATTACCATTCAAATTTCTTTCTAACATTTACATAGATATTTGTGCTACCAGAAGATTTTAATTGTAGAAATTGATGAAAAATTAATTTTAGGAGTTCATGCAATTTCAAATAATTTAAATTTACTTTTAGTAATTAATGTACTTATAATTTCCTAATACTAGCAGAAACGGATAACTGTACGGTGAGCGAGCGAAGCGAGCTGGGATCACATAGTGATCCCGAAAGAATCACAACATGATTCTTGGGTGTCAGTAACCAGAGCGATCAGGGGGTGTTATATATATATAAAGATTTTATAACAACTGTGCTAGGACACCCAGTGTCTTCTTTGTAGCGAGCGAAGCGAGCAGGGTTTGCGTAGCAAAACCCAGAGGATTGCAGCGCAATTCTCCTGGGGGTTGGCGAGCTTCAGCGAGCACAGGGCAACGCCCCCTAGTACCTTAATATTTCTTGAACTGGTCAAATAAAATACAAAGAGAGTAAATATAATCATATTTTTAAGAATATGTCTTAAAACAAATATTTTTGGATCCAAAAAATTTTCAAGTTACAAAAACACTTCTTGCAATTCAAAAATTAAAATTTCAGTAAACAAATGCAAATTAAATTTCCAAAATTAATAGCAAATTTCAGAGTAAAATAGACTGCCAAAACAATGAACATATTTGTTTGCACAATAACTTACTTTCTGTGAATTCTTTAGAACTTCTGCTTCATCTTTTATCTCGTCCAGTTCTTGCTTTAATTCTTTAGTACATGGGAGGATATCCATAAACTTAAGCTGCAGAAATTTTTATGGGCTCAGAATAAAATACATTAGCACAAAAAATAATAGCCAAAACATTTAAATTCATCAATTTTAAATTGTCATTTTTCATAAAAACAAAAAGTGCTAATAAAATATTTTTATCCTTACAGAGTGAACAAACTTTAAAAACTAATGCTTCCAAAAAGGGTGAAAATGATCTTACAGCTAAAAAATCTTTTTTTTTCCCTGCATTTTCTTTCATACAATGTTGTATTCTTTCTGTAAATGACTCATTAATCATGTTTAACAATATAAAGAAAAGGCTGTAATGAAAAATTACAACAGCAGAGACATAGCAATTGGCATTTCAATAAAAATAAAGGGGGAGGAGGGATTCCTGAATATTTATATGCCCAAAGACCTGCAAAAAGTACACTACCTCATCTTTTAAAAGAAGTGATAGTTTGAATTCAGCTCAGAAGCACGCATATAACAGAGTTATTCCCATTAAGATAGTTTTATTTCTCACTTCAATTTGGGTGGAGTTTTTAAGGCAAAAATGCAGTAAATCAAATACCAAAGTGAAAATTTAGCATTAAATCAGAATTTGTATGCTGGAGTTGTATAAATGGAATAAATGAAATATTGATCTTATCTTGTTGTTCTGTAGAGATTTTAAAAAAATCACACAATCCTAATACCTCACAGAAGACTATTCAGGAAGTGGTAGGTCAAATTACATGAAGGATAAAACCCAGATATATACTGGTACGAAATACATCAAAACTGTGAAGATATTATGTCCATCCAGGAGGGAGCAAAACCCTCCAATCCTGAATATGATTCATTACTAGTGAAACACACAAGGGAAATGATTGTGGCTTTAGTTAAGTTAGGTTAAAGTTCCACTTTCAAGTCATGTGGGCTATTACAGGACAAGCCTAATAATTTTGAACCACAATGAGGTAATGTACTGCATCTTTTAAATCCTTTCTCCTTTTCCGATATAAGGATTGAAAATTTGCTATTAAAAAGCAAATCCTCTTTCGCATAGGATACAAATATTGCCAAAAACATATTCTAAAAGAAATTACCGCAGCACTTAAAAGCAATTGCTACTTTTCAGCATGAATATACAGTTTGAACATTCGCCAACATAACAATAACTGCTTCATGCAGTAATATATATAAAATTGTGATATAGATTGATATCTTTCATTTAAAAAATAATTATTCTCCCATTTATTATTTTGATACTTAATAAAATTTGAAATTTAAAAGAACAATTATTCTATGCAATTTTTATATGCAGACTATAGTTAATTTTTTTTAAAAATGCATGTATAAACTATGTAAAAAGGAGGGGAAATTCATGTTACTTATTAATAAGATCTTAGCGCACGTAAGTTATACAATTTTCAAGAAATGTCTGGAAAGAAAATTAAAAGTTTGATCCAGTATTTTAAGACCATAATAAAAAAAGCACCTTTTCTTAGTTCATGATAATCTTATGAGACACCTCCTTCCATAGATCAAACTATCTAATGCCTCATTCACAGTTCCATTCAATTTGTCATTTTTATGAGACCAATAACAATTCGACCAAAATTATGGAATTAATAATTTTTTTATAATTAAAATGAGCCAAAATTTTATATGTATTAATAAAAATATTACTTTTATTTAAATTTAAAGTATTTTTTATTCACTTGAATATTACCAGCAGCCAAATTCATCAAAGACAGCAATCTTATAAGATCAAATAGTGAAAATGACATGTGTTGCTTTACTTGTGTATATTTTAGCAGCTGCAAAACTAACAGAAAAGCGAAGCTTCATGTAAACAATTATGCCTGAAGAACGCTGGTGTGCAAATAACAGAAGGATACCTCTTTTTTATTATCCCCTAAACTATTCAAACCATGATCAGGTGAGTTAAATGACACCTGATCCAGCACCACAAAGCTTCCACACTATACTAATGGCAGACTTAACATACACAGCAGGTCTTCGGTGGACTCAAGTTTCAAACCCTGAACCCTCCTCTAGCTCCAAGGCCAAGATGTTATTACCAGGCCACTGCAGCCCTCCTGTTTCTAAAGAATCATGAAATAAGCAAATAATACTTTTATTATTACTATTATTTTTATTCTTTTTCTGCTTTCATAAACTGTTTTTCTATAGTTAAAAATTCACAAAATCAAATATATTTAATTAAAAGAAACTAAATCAACACGGAACTCTCCAGTTCATTTATCCCTCCCCCTCCTCTTTCTTATTAAAAAGAAGAAAGGCTACATTATAAGGGACAAAAAGCTAACTATCTCATTTTAAATAATAAAAATGATGAATGAAATTGAAATTTAGCACAATAAATAATTAAGATACTTAACTGGAGCAAAAGAAATTTCATAAGGATTTTAAAAATATTTTTGTACATTACAGTAAATAACACAAAATTCACAAACAAAATTTCTTCTACGAACTATTCAATGCAAAAAATAACAAATAATTCAATCTACATAAACAAAAAAACACTACTCAATAATGCAGCAAAAAAGAAAGAAAGAAAGGGTACTATTCCGTTAGTAGTGCCCCAGCTCACAGCAAAGTTTGAATATTTGTGCTATTTGGTTAGCGTCATCATTCTCTAACATTCAGGTACTAGAAGATTTGTGACTGTCCGAGACGGGCTTTTAGTCTGCCCATAATATCTCAGATTTGATTGTCACAGATTTACTAACAAAAGTTGTGGTAAAAAATCTCATGTGGAGTGCTTAAGAAATAAAAAAATTATAATTTGTATTAAATTTTAGGTGTAAATATATATGAACATTAAAAGTAAACAATACATCTATCAACTAAAAAACTTCATTATAAACAAACTAATTACAAAAACTGGATTAAAAACAATTAGCAAAAACCTTAAAAATACTTATCCTTTATTGAATTAAGGATCTTCTGCTGACTCAAGAAATCCTTCAACAGATCCACAAAGAGAGAATAAATGAATCAGCATAAATCGTAACCAACTCTTGTGTGTTAAAATAAAAAAGAAAGCAAACTGCTAAACTCAGCTCAAAAAGAAAACCTGTCAAATAACAATAACTTCAGTTGGATACTCCGAAGACCTATAATTTAGCAAAAAAGATTCAGTGCTTCCCAACACTCAGAGGAAAAAAGCATACACAAAATATAAAAAAAATGCTGAAATATTATATAAGGAAGATAAATTAATTCTGGTATAAGACCTATTTGATATTAAATCATCACAGAATCAAAACAGTATCCCTAATTTGTAGACAGACAGTCTGAACCTCTTTGGCACGTAGCCAAATCATGTGAGCGCCGGGGACAATTCTGCGTAATTCTAATATAGATGAGTTAACTCTAAGATTTCGTAAATTAACACTAAAATTTAGCAGGTTTTTTGCCTGGGGCCCACCTAATGGAAAAGTACCAAAGGAAAAAAGACGATTTTACTCACCAAGCACTGAGATTCAGCAAGTCCATGTTTAGAAATAGTCAATGCCAGTGCATCTCTTCACAGTGGCATGTTTAGAACTACTGTAAAATGGCAGAAAGAAATGCAAAATCTATTTGCAAAGCAAGATGTCCAACATTTAGTCTTTGGTAAAATGGGAACAAGCAGGCTCATATAAAAGAATAGCACTTGGAGTCTTCATATGGAATTATAAAATGCAGCTACAAACATCAACTTACATGATAATGATCTCATATTTCTACGGCAGGTTTGAAAAAGAAAAGATAAATCACTTGTCACTGAAGAAGTTGGCATGTTATGAAGTGAAAAGAAACAGTTGTTCTCATCTGTACAGTAAATAACTTTGGGTCACACAGTTTCTTCATTTCAAAAATGGTTAAGTCAAAATTTTGGCATGAAGTCCTCTACACAGAATATACAAATTTACATTTTATACAAATTATATTTCAAATAAATAACTTTAAAATATGATATGAAAATTGTACTTTATACATCCAATTGTCAGTTTTAGCTTTCTTCATCAGATTCATTAGATATAATTGTTGACTCGCCAGTCACACGGCACCTGTGAAGTATAGCATTTTCGAAGGCTTTTTTCACTGCCTTGCGTTCTGCAGCCTTTTTTGACTCAACAAGCCGTGCCTTATCTAACTTTGAATCTACACCCAGTGGTTCTAATTTATTTCGAGGAAGCCACTGCCAAGTCCTTTTAGTATCAAAAAATAATACTAAATACACGTCTTCTTCATAATTAGACTTTAATGCCAAAACATCTTCTGGTGGAACTGGAATGGGCACTCCATTGTGAAAGTACCCAGAATTAGGCATATTTGGACTAATGATTAATGCAGGGTACCAAGGATACCCACGACATTTTGCCCATACAAGATCTAAAGGTTGCAGTTCGATGAGATGTTGTTGTTCCTCTGCATTGAATTCCATAGAAGAATTTAAACTCTTGTCTTTCTTTGATCCAGACTGTGATCTTTCTCCATCACTATCTGTGTCTGAATCGCCATCAGAACCAGAGCTGCTAGTACTTTTTGTTGAAATACTACTAGACTCAGTATTATTGTCATCAGAATCGGTTCCATGGTCTTGGTTATTAGATCTGTAGACTTTAAAGCTGTCTGTTTGAGGAACAGGAGGGGTAGAAAACTGTGAAAGACAAACAGAGGTTGTATTACCTAATGCAGATGTCTTCTTTTTCATTGTTTCACCTTCAGTAGTGAGACTAGTTGATCGATTCTTTCTAGGTCCTTTTCTAGAAGTTGAAAGAACATCATTTTCTGATTGAGATCGACTCTGTGCTCTTGCACTTTTACTTCTGGTTTCTCTTTCTTTAATTTCTGATGATGACTTGTCAGTTTCAGGTTCACTGGCTTCCGAACTGACTTCTTTAAGACTTTCTCTTCTAGTCGCCATAGACCGGCGCGTCCTCACATTGACAGGCGTTTTAGGAGAACTCTCACGTTTATGAGATTTTTTTATTGCTGAAGTCTGGCTTTTCTCAGTCTCAGTTTGAGATTTTTCTGTATCAGAATCCTGAGGCCCAACAGAAATTTGTGGTTTTAAAACTGGAGGTGAACTACTTTTTAGAGATTTAGGTGAAGTTGAAGTTGGTGGTGGGCTTTTTTGTATTTTAGAATCTTGAGATATGGCTGATTCAGATGCTGCTGGAGAAGCCTTTAGCGGTTTTGATAATGATGGTGGAGGAGGTGACAGATTCTTAAGCTTGCTACTTACAGATTTTGGAGTGACTTTCTGATATTTCCTAGGTCTCCCAACACGAGGACTAGATTCAACCTGTTCATCCGTACTATCAGTCCCATGATTTCTTAAGTTTCGACCATAAAACACAGCTTTTTGGGGAGAAACAGGTGGAAAATCTGATGAGCATTTATCATCATCATCTGTATCAGTAAATATCATATTATGAACGCCTTCCTTTGCAGCTCTTCGTAAAGGTGTTCTAAGAACTTTCTTATCCTTTTCTACGGGTGTATCTTTCTCTTTGATTTTGACTTTGTTATGAGGAGCACTATCCTCTTCATTCAAAGAATCCTTACGCTTGCCTCTTGTTCTAAATTTACCACGAAGATCAGATGTAGGTGTTTCATTTTTTACATTTTCTGACTTTTCTTCCATTTCATGAGGAACTTCTTTAGTCTTTGCTCTATTTCTTGTCAAACTGCGAGGAATGTCATCAGCCTTTTTAACTTTCTGGACAGATTTATCAAGTTTTTTAAACCTTCCTTTTCGCTTAGGTGCAATAGTTTCGTCTTTAGATTTGTCTTCAGCAATACGGGATTTTGACTTCTGTAATTCCTTTTCTGTTTTAGAATCCTGCACAATCTGTGAATCTTCTTGTTTCATCTTAGACTTACCACCAGTTGAGTGAGAATTTTCATTTGAATTTGGCAGATTTGCATCGCTGGGTTCAGATTTTATTTCATTTGAATGTGTTTGTGAATCTGTTCCAAGACGTTTTCTTTTGCGATGCAAAGCTGCTCTTATAGATATCTTTCTTCGCAAAATATTTGCTTCCATACGAAGTCGTTTAATTCTTCTTGTTCGAGAAACACCTAGTTTCATTTTATGAGCTTCATCTAATTTGTGCAAAATTCTTTCCAATTGTCTTTCTGGTGTAGAAGAAGGCTTCTCATTTCTGTTATCCTCTGTATCACTAGATTTAGTATCTTCTTCAACTTTAGGGCCTTTATCTAAAAATAATCCAGTTTTAAAATCAAAATTTGCAGCAATATATTTCCTAGCTTCTCGTAATATGAAGCCTCCTTGTTCTCTCATTTTCAAAGCAGCTCTATAAAAGACTGTATCTTTCGAGTTGTAAGACAAACAATTTTTTATCATTAAATTAAAATCACTCTCAAAGGCATCAAAACTGTTATATTTGTATGCCTCTAGTTTTTTCAACATTGTTGACAAATCCATGGGGTGCTTAATGTATTCTAAATAATCTGGAACTTCATTCAAATCCACAGGCTTAGCAAAAATTTCACCAACATCTCGTTCCCGCAACTGTTCAATCACATTCCTCAGTTTAACTATCAGAGGTTGTATTTCCATTTCGGTAACAAGTTGATGAGCTCGAGTATATTCTCGTTTCAGTTTTTCTCTTTTACGAATTAATTCGACTAATAACCTAGCTCTTTCCAAATCTTGACGCAGTTTTTGCCAATACTGTAACTGTTCTCCCAAGGATGCACATTCCTTGTCAATGTCATGATCACGACGAGAAGACTGGGCTGTTTGCAGTCTTCTTAACAAGGGAACTCCATTTCGTGACTGGCGCTTCAATATCCAATAACTTAACAATCTATCCAAAAAAGATTGTTTTTTAGGCATAGACACCATACTTGATATTTTGGTCAATCTCTCTGGTGGAATCGTAGGAAGTGATACAATAGGCACTGCAGTTCGTTTTTCAGCCAAAATTTTTCTAGCCTTTTTCATTTTTTCTCTAGATTTAGCCTTGGCTTTTGCCTTTTTAAATGTATCAGTTTTGCCATTATCATCATCTTGATTGCTATCCATGTCAGCAGGAGCATGCACATCACAATATGCAGTTTTGCGAACATTATATGATGTTCCATTTGCATTGTTTTCCCTTACTGCCTCCATTCTCATGTAAAGCCCAGCTTGTTGTGCACATGTTACGTGGAAGGCAGTGTAACAGTTTGCTTTATGACACTGGATACATGCTCCAACACTTCTTTGCTTACAAATATAACAAGACAGTTTCCATCGTGCAGGTGGTATATTCTCAATGCTGTCTAAGGGTTCTAAAAAGACTGTATTCGCAAAACAGACTTCAGGTATCCATAAAGCACAAACAACATGAGCCCATCTACCATCATCAGTTTGCTTGAATGCGCCACCCTTATTAGGACATAAAACACAGTCAACTGCTCTAGAAGGAGACTGGAGGCATCTTCTACACAGCCACTGCCCTTCAGGAATGTAAGGAACTCCATAGCACTCTTGATGAACTGCCAAGTTACACATATCACAGAAAAGAATAGCATTAGAATTTTGGCACTCACCATCATTGCATATGCAGCACACTGCATCTTCATCAATGGATGGACCTAAATCTTTACCAGTCGACTGACTTTGAAAGTAAGATTCTTTTTCTAAGCGATCCATCAAAAGTTCAAATGTGTCCGGAGATACTTCCGATAAATCCTCTTTTCTACGCCTCTCATTCATAATATCGAGCCAAACACAATCTTCTTCATCCATATCATACTCAACATCTTCATCCAGTTCCTCTAATGATTTCTCGATGAAACGATAATAAGCTGTAGGCATGGGGGGAGCATCGGGAGCATTGTAATCTTCGATGATCCGAAAGGATGCTTCTGGCAACTTGGGAATAGTAGCTGGTATCTCTTTTTGCCTTTTAGACGCATCTGAGTGCTTGCTTGCTTTTGTAATCTTGGCTTTAGTGTGCTTGACTTCTACTTTCTCTTGCTTGGGTTCAATTTTTTTCTGGTTTTCAGTTCCATCATGAAGTACAAAATCTATAGGTTCGGCAATGTTCAAATGATGGACCTGTCCATTTAAATCGACCTCTACAACTTTTTGGGGTTCATTATAGCGTAAACTTTCTCTAGGACTAGATGAAATTTGCATAGGAGATGGTGATCTGCGGTTAGATCGTGGATGCCACTTCCCTTTTTTCTTTCGGACTTTAGATGATGGTGAATGTTGAATTGGAGGATTATCATGATCATAATTATAAAGATGAAACTGAATGCCAGGAAAACTTTTATAAATCTTCCCACAGGATTTTACTGGGCATTCATAAGGAGGTTTGGTGGCTCTCAAATTTTGACAAAATGTTTTAACATCAAAATCAAGAACCATTTTAGACTATTTACAATGAGAATTCTGAAAGAGGAGAATTCTCAAGAATTTGCAACTACATCACCAGGATATGCTTTGCAAAACAAAAAAAAAATAGTTGAATGATGTTATGTGATAAATAAAGTCTGTGGGCTATACAGTATTTTAACAAAAATGTCTTTTCAGCTTTGACTTTTCAACACAAGATATACAGTGTATAAGTCAATGTTTACCAACCTGCACTCCTGTTTTTTCCAATAATTTCATTTCAACTTGAAACAATATATTATTTAAAGACACTTCTGCTTCTTTAATCTAAAATAACAAAAGAATGATTTGATAAGCAAAAAATAATACAATGAATATTAAAATTGTATGAAATTCTCTATCAAGCAGTGAAAGTGAAATTCTTTTCAAGTGTGTAAAAGCTTTTCAGTAATACTCAAAAATATAAAGCATGTAATATTTAATTGATATTGAAAACAGAGAAATATGAAGTAGCCTAGGGATGTAATGAATTTTTGGCAAATATTCGGCCTTTTTGCCGAATATTCGGAAGACAGAATAGTAAACAGATATTCAGTCGAATATATTTATGATAATAATTTTTTTCAAAATGTGCTTTTAAATACACAATTAACAAAGAATATTGCTGAATTACATTTCAGTACATTTATTATTAAAAAATCTCCGAACATTTACCCAATTTTAAGTTGCATAGGTGTATTTATTAAAGTTACATATAATTTCTCATTGCAAAACCTGAAATTATTATGCAAAAACAATAATTTTTCAGCATTTTCAGGAGTGAGTCTGTTTTGTTTGGTTTCATACACATATAATATCAACTAGGGATGTAGCGAATGTTAAGCATGAGGCCTATTTGGCCTTTTCCCGAATATTTTGTCTGGTTGAACGCTAAACAGATATTCAGCAGAATAAATTCAGGATAAAATGTTTTTAAAAAATGTTGTTTTAAATATATTTAATAAAGAATATTGCAGAATTAAATTCCGGTACATTTATTATTAAAAAATCTAACATTTAAGGTAAGTGCTCCAGTAGTGGGTCACTTGAATTTTTAAGTTGAAAAACAAGAAATTCCAACATTCCAATGAAATAAGAGATATGCCTCTGGTAGGCTGAAACCCTTATCAACTAAATACCAAATGCACAGCTTTTATTTCCTGTTTAGTTAGGAGCTAGAAAGTTTGTTGCTGAAGTTGGTCTCCGAGAGAAGCATTTTCAGCTTATTCTTAGTGATTTCCGAGGCAACTCTTTATTCAACTATTTTTTAGCATACATTCTATTTGTTTTTAAAATGAATTGTTATTGATACTATTTGATTATATAATGAAAGTATTATAAACTATCTTTAAATTAAATAATATTGATAATTTGTGGATAGTGAAGGGTGGCCCACTTTTGGATCAATGTTTTACTAAATGCTCCAGTAGTGGGCCTAGGAAGGCCAGTACTGAAACACATGCTTTCTCTCAAAATAGACTGTTTTGGATGTTTAATAAGAAGGTTATATCTTGAAAAGTCTTTTTATTTAATTAGATTCGCTTTATTGTTATCAGAACCAGTAGTGGGTCACATGGCCCACTTCTGATACACTAATTTTCCACTACTGGTACACTAATGGAACAATCTGACCAATTACTTAGATAATAAATATTTTATAGTACTGTTGAGGAAAAGACTGATATTCAAGAATTAGTTGGGCTCTGTAACGAGGCAGACAATAATAACTATCGCATTGCTGGACCATCGAAAAATATTCCATCACCATTTAAAAGGGCTCTTTTCTGGCTGCAGAGGGAAGATGATAAAAGGAAAAAAAGTCTTATTCAACATAAAATATCAAGATTTAATATCCATAATGCCCCAAACAGAACTTAAAATGAAAGATCGATAATTAGCATGTACCTTTAATAAAAAAAAATTGGCTGTTGGAGAAAAAATGTAAATCTCATGCGACTAGAATCTATAAATAAAAGATTTCGCCTATATCAAGCCATTTTTATCGCATTTTTTATAGTGTATAATGTTAATATAATGTTATTATTACTATATATAATGCTTTTATTCTTTTTTCTTTGGCAAAATTGACAAATCTGGGTGGCCCACTTTTGGTATGTCCACTACTGGTACATCAAAAGTTTGTTATGCCCACTTCTGGTGCATAGGAGTGATCTAAGTTAATTTTTTAAAAATTATATTACAATTATTTTGATATTTCAGGTGATTATTATTTTAGATAAAAGTTTGAACAACCATAAAAAAATAGAGATTAGCAAAACTTCTCAAAAGTTTAGGTGATAATTGAAGAAATACCCTTAAGTGGCCCACTACTGGAGCATTTACCTTATCCAATTTTAAGTTGCCTAGTACATAAGTGTATTTAATAATGTTGCATATCATTTATAGAATGATATGCAACATTATTCCGTATGGTTTCATATATATTACCAGCTTCAGAAAATAAACAGTCACTATATATTGCTTGCAGGTGCTGAAAAATATTTTCTTGCTAAATTTGCAAACCTTGGAATTTTTTTCCACCATTTAAATGGAAACTCCATCCTAACCATTAGAAACTCTTTATCAAAATAGGAATTTACTTCTAGTAACTTTAATTTATCCATTCAATTTTCTTCTGTGTTTGCCATTGTCATGTTCTGCAATGATGACTTGTATTTCTTAAAGCAATCCCAAAATGAAGGGAGTTTCTCATTTCTTATTATTGGAATTAAGGTATTTAAAATATTACAAATATATATAAAGATATTAACATTTTTTAAATATACAATATATAATAAAATATTAATGCTAACGTACGTGGCACAGAAATCACTCTTATTACTTATTGTCGAATGGCAACAGTCAAATGTAAACAAACCACCGTACAAACGCTTCAGACTGCTTCCTTGAACGTTTCTACAGTTGCACTTAATTCAATGCTTCACTTAGCTAATTAATGGAGCTGCAAAATATTATCGGGTGCCATGTCACTAAAACATCCCTTCAGTCGCAGGAAAGAAGATGAAAAAGAAATCAAGATGATAGAAATAAGCATCAAACAAAAAGTTTAATCGAGCGTGAAAATCACTATGACATGCTTAAGGAAATTGATGTTCTAAAGCACAATTGTGGTAATTTGTTTGAGGTGTGAACTTTTTGCAATGGGCTTTATTTCTCCCTGTATATAATTTCTTAAACAGAGATGGTATTTATCGAGAAACAGATTTCAAATAACCGATATAAATTGCTGAGCACTAGCTATTCATCAAACATTTAAAATCTGTTAAAAAAATCAGAATATATAAAAGCTTAAGTGCAAAGTGAAATTCTTAACTAAAAAAGCATCAAGAATTTTAATAGCTTACATAGATTAGTTTTTCTTTTATGTGTATGATTTTAAACATACAATATTTATGTTAGATTTGTCGTAATATATATAATACGTAACTGAAAGATATTGGTAGTTTTCATAACTTCTAACTAAATTAATATGACAGGCAACCAGCTGGACACCAAAGGCAACTAGTTTTAAAATGTTCTGACTGAATTGTGACCAATATAATTGCTACTTCCATCACCGACTTACATTCGATTTATGTTCAAAAAATTATTTTTGCACAACATTTCAAAAAAATATTTAAATAATTGTATTATAAAACTGCAATAATTTTAACAAATAATTGATAACAAATAAAAACTGCTAATAATTTTTTCATAACACATCTGGTCATTCATTCCAGGTCAAATAAACACTCTCTTATAAACTTCACCATCTGAGATTTTCATGAAATTTGGCATAGGTGTACTATTGATATAAACTTAGAAAAACTCCAAATTTCATCAAGATATGTGGACTCGTTTTTGAATTACAGCAATGTAACTTTTCAAAAATTTACCCAAAAATCATAAACAGAAAATTTTTGAATTGTTCTAGGAACTCCCCTAATTAAGCTGGAGAGCTGGGACAGGTGTCATTTAAAAGCATTTTTCATGCTCTTTCCAGTGGTATACAACATACTATAGGTTAGAATACAAAATTTTTTGTCAAAATTTAATTTGAAATTTTTCAAAAAGTACATATTTTAAAATTTTCAAATTAAATCCATGAATAGTTTGTATTGTTTTAAATCACCTGGAAAAATATAAGTTTGGAATGATGATGATGGGTAAATTGCTAAAAAAATTTAAACCTGAAGCTTGTTTTTCATTAATTCCCTGTATTGAGCTGAATAATACAAGAAAGCTAATATTTACACTTCTGTGAAAATAAATGTGATTGCTAACCTGAAGAAAGAATACAGTAATGAGTCTAAAGTAATTAAATCGTACATATTTGTACTTTGGCACAATACTTTAGCTTTTATGAAGAAAAGTTATTTTTACTTAATGAAGTTATTCATTTTTCTGCAAAACATAGCCGAGCCACCAGTTTCCTTCATAGACAGTAGTGATGTAGCCTGATATGTCTTCTGATTTAAGTTTATCTGGAGATTTTGACACTTCCTTTTCCCAACCCAAAAAATCATATGAAAAGTATTTCATCAATAATGTTGGTGAAGTTTCGGGAATGAATGCAGGGTATTGCTTTGTTCTTTGGATAGCCAATGATTGATCAAAGTGGCTCTTCAAGAACAATTATGATTCAGCATATTCCACTTAGGTTGAGAAGGCAAAGTCTACCTTAGTAATGTTAGAACAGCTTTGATATATGGCATCACTGGCGATAATCTTGTACTGCCGACTTTCTGTCGCCTAACCGAACATCGTATCGTGAAGTCACCAAAACAAAATATTGCCAATGAGGTCCTATATTGAAGCTGTTGAAAAAAGTCGCAAAAACAAAATTATCACCAGTGATGCCGTATATCAAAGCTGTACCGTAATGTTTTCTACAGCCCACTCAAAAAGTTGTTGTGGGGTTTGAATTTGATTTTCATATGGTCTTTGTAAACTAGCACGAGCTGCCAGTCTCTTTACTGATTCTCCTATACCATCACAAGGCCCTTTCCATGTGCTGTGACTGAAAAAAAATGCTCTCATTTCACTTTAAAATCTTCCTCATGAAAGCAGAAGTTCAAAAAGTTTTTCTTATTTTTGTATTGGGCGGCAAACCCATCTGAAAAATAAAAAATCTTGTTTGGAAGTTTTTGAAATTTAGATGTGAGAAAGGATACATGTTTTTTTTAAAAAAGGTGTAAACAGCAACTCTGTTATGCTCTAAGTAGTCAGAAACAACTATGTAACTAACATGTTCACCTTTGTTTTGATGTTTGAAATATATTACAAAAAAATGGATTCTGACATGTTGGCTTGTCCAGTGATACCTCTGTGCTTCATCTTGTTATGCTTTAACTTGCAGAAAAATCACAGGTGACAGCAAACTCTAATTATTTGAGATTTTCTTTTCTGTAGTTATAGAATGCTCCCTGTTGTTTGGCGATGAAGTCATTCTGAACTAAAGAAAACAACGTGCTGCAGAATAAATCAATAAATTCTTCTGAAGATTTCTCAAAGATCTCTAGAAAGGAAAGGATCTCTAGGAAACTTGTCTTTAGCCAACTGAAATCCACTGGCAGAATTGAACTTGTTCAGTCAAATTTTCAAAAAATGATTCTTGCAAAATTGTACCCATCTCAGTTTCACTTGGGCAGTAAACACAGTTCTCCATATGTTGCAATCAATTGTTGATGGGTTACAAAGTACTTTTGCTATGCATTGCTTGCAATTTTTTATGTTGCCATTTCTTACAGTATTCATTTCAGCATTTTCTATCATAAATTTCACATTTTGGTGAGTTGTGCATACACAAACAGAGTGGGTGCCACTCTGAAACAGCTAAAACACGTCTTGGTCTCAACTCAGCAAATTTAGAGAAACCTATTTTTTTTATGCTAGAAAATTTGTCTTTGAAATGTCTGTAAGCTTCTTTAAAGTAAGTTCTTCATTTATGAGCTAATAAGTATTGTGCCAAAATACAAAAAAGTACCATTTAATTATTTTAGACTCATTACTGTATTCTTTCTTCAGGTTAGCATTGATATTTACTTTCAAGGAAGTGTGAATATTAGTTTTCTTAAATTATTCAACTCAATACAGGGAATTTATGAAAAACAAGCTTCAGTTTTAAATTTTTTTAACAATTAACCCATCATCATCCCAAACTTATATTTTGCCAGGTGATTTACAACAATACAAAATATTCATGGAATTAATTTGAAAATTTTAAAATATGTGCTTTTTGAAAAACATAAAATTAAATTTTGTATACTAACCTATAGTAAGTTGCATACCACTGGAAAGAGTATGAAAAATGCTTTTAATTGACACCTATCCCAGCTCTCCAGCTCTATTAGGGGAGTTCATAGAGCAATTCAAAAAATTTCCATTTACAGTTTTTGGGCAAATTTTTGAAAATTTACATTGTTGTAATTGAAAAAGGAGCCCACATACTCGATGAAATTTGGTATTTACCCACGTCTATATCAATAGTACATTCTCTGCCAAATTTCATGAAAATCTGAGATGGTGAGGTGAATTTTGTTCAAAAACTGTGTAGATTTGACATGGAATGACCCACCCATTAAATTTAGGTAACTAAAAGCTGCACTTCAGTTTTACTTCATTTCATCTTTATAACTGTGGGTATTTTAGCTCACATTATGTGGTAACTTCAAAATTTTTCATGGATATATATGCATTTCTATTCATAAAATAATATGCAAGTCAGAAGTGATCACAACCTCTTTTTAACCCTAAGAATTACTATGGGGAAAAATCTTATAATTTCAAATAATTCAAAATACCAATGAGATGTACAGAATTTTCAATCAATTTCATTCGTGAAGCAAAGTTTTACAAAATTTATTAAAAATTAATTTATGTTTCGCTATGCATCATTTCTAAGTTACTTACCCTGATGATTACTTAACATTCTTTATAACAATAATTAATTTTAGTTTGCTGCTTTGTATGGTGGTTTAAGTACGAATAACTTTTTTTTATATATTTTTCTTTGCTAGCAAATGAAATCCTAGCATGATCATTAATAATGGTATTTAAAAATGAAAATTTAATCTTAGGAAAGTAAGTTTTAAATGTGAACATTACTATGTAGCGTATAAGTTAAAATACTATTGTTTAAAATACTAGGTTTTTATACACTATAAAAAATGGTAATAAGAAACAAATGTTTTGTAGTATTGAATTTATAACATTTTTTACCATTTGGCTTAAACATGCGTAAAAAAGTTCCACTATAATGACAGTTATTCATGCACCCAGTGGCGGAAACACTGCGACGCGTCGTACGTCGCAGATTTTGGACAGTGTCTGCAGACTATTTTGTAATAAAGTTTATCATGTGCTCATAAAATAAATCCCATCATGAAAAATATCAGTTATTAATCACACTTTCTTAAGAACTTAGCAATTATTATATAACTCAAATTGCTAAAATATGCAATACTCACTTCTTCTCCCCACTCTCTTCCCTATATTGAATGGGCTTCCCTAGACCTAGTGACTACGATTTGACTTTGAAGTACGCTAATGCCTCATATCGGTATTGGTCAAGGCCGATGTTTTCTACGCGTTTAATTCCAATACGTTTCTGGCACGGAGCCTTTGGCTTCTGTAAATAACACGTGGTTTTTGCTTTGAGATGGCTACGTATATAGATAAAATTCGTTATTTTGATTGCGATACTACATTATTACGAAAAAACTTAAAGCAGCATTATTTATGCCAGCATGAAAATAAACCTCCAAAGTTTCGATCAATCTCTACGGCTGCAAATCAATCATTTCTTAAAAACGGGAGCGAAAAAAGAACAAATTCTGAAATTGAAAAAGACGAGGAAAAGAGTTCAAGCAAAAATTGTCCAATTTTAAACGTTCTAAGCATTAGTTAAGAAATATGGAATTCATTATCATACACACTTTCAAAATGTATCTACATATGTGCAAATGCAAAATTCCATAAAATTAAAAGTTGTATCAAGAATTTTAAAGGAAGTCAGCTCTGTTCTTCCTTGTTTTAAATAATAAACAATGATACTATGAAATTAGTCATATCAGTTTGTATACAAACCATTAAAATGCATATCAGGATAAATGTGCTAATAAGTTTCAAAGTTTTTGTTTCGTAAAAAAAGCAATTATTTATTGCATTTTAAATTAAAAACATACAAGGAAGACATTTTTTTGGCATACTTAATTTTTTTAACAATAGATATATTTATTTATAATTTTTATATTTTTTTAACAGGAGGCATAAATTTTTAAATAACATCTAACATATTGAAGAATATTTCATTTATATGAGCTAGTGATGTATTGTTTTGAAAAATTCACCAAAACAGAAAGACACCAAGTGTTGTGTTTAAAACGGAAAAGTACCCAAGTATAATTTTCTTCATAAGTATTTGTATAGTATGCTTAATATTACTTCTGAAACAACTTGATACTTCATTATTGTTAATTATCTGCCCAAAGAAAAGATTAATCTTCATATGTTTTTGTTTATTAATTCATACAATTATATTATACAAATAATAAAGATGTTATATGGTTTTTAATTTATGTTTGTCGCATTTTAATAGTTGTTTAATAGCTATTCTGCAGACTATTTTTAAGAGACCCAACCTCCGTTGCAGACTATTGAAAAGTATTCTGCCACTGGGTTCATGCAGCATTTTTATCTATGCTTCATTACTTAGTACTGTAATTGCATTTTATACTATCTTCAATAATAAGAAAATCACATTAATAAGAGATAAATAATTACCTATTCTAAAACAAATATTTTTAATAGTGATATTTGTATAGAAAATATGAAGTTTAATATCAACGAAACAAATATCATTAATATCAACAAGAGAAGTACCATCATTAAATAAATAGAAAAATAATGAATATAATTATTTTCCTTCAAATCTCAGTATGCTGAATCTTTATAACAATGATTTTTAGCAGCATTAGGTAAAATCCTGATAAAAATATGGCAACATAACATGTAAGGATAAAAATATTTTCAGTATATTTGAAATGATCTCTCTAGTAATATTCAAGATTCAACAATGGGATGATAATATAATGTTATATCCCAATAAGATGGTGATACAATGGAGAAGTACTTAATTTTTCAGAATTAGCATATATACATGTTATACAGCAGAACTGAAACTGTCACCATTGGGATCAAAGCTGCAACAAGATAACAGAATAGACATATAACAGAAATCTCTTTAATACATGGGTTCTACCGTCAAATCAACCAAAAAAAAAGGCGTAAGAATTGACACCCTGAACTCAGATTTTCAAGGAAACTTGGCATGTTTGTTCCTTTATGGATTATGGGTAAGCATGCAAATATTTTGCTTTACCAATCTCAAATACCTTAGGTTTAATAGCGCTTAGTTTTAAGAATTTCAAGATTTTATCGGTCTAGGCTTAGAAAAAAAGATTGGTTCTTTCAAAAAATAATGTTGTCTTCCTTATTTACCAACAAATGTTGATGAAAACATTTATGATTATACATTTAATATACAAGGAACCAGTAAAAATAAAACTAAGCCAGTAAGTATTTATACATGGCCATGGAAAAATTCTGAAATGTCATTTTGAAAATTTTGTAAAATGAAATATCGAAGTTCCACACTAAGGGGACATCATAAAAAAAGTGAAAGGATAATCAAAAAAATTTATTTAATTTATTATAAAGATATAGTCTATCACATGAAAAATAAAAATAGTGGTTTTTTTCAGTCTTCATTATTTTTTAAAGGTCTAGAAAAAAAAAAATCGAAAATCTATCGCGCTTGTTTTCATGTGTTAAATCAAATTTCCTTTCGCTTAAATTCAGCAATTTGTCCTTGTAAACCATCAAAAATCACTATTATGTACTGCAGCTAAGGGCTAAACAGAATTTAAAAAATAGTCATAATAAAGTAAAAAAAATTCAATTGCAAAGTGAGGTACTTATTTACGCTTGTTGGAATGGAAAAGTTTAGTTATCAAACCTCACCACTACACATTTCAAATTCTAAGTCAATTGTCCCTTAATTTTTCGAAATATTTTCAAAACTTGACTTCATCAAGCAACACGCACTTCTTGAGAGAATTGGTAGTCTTCCAGTCATTGTCTTTTGAGGTTTCACACACATGAGGATGTGAGGGGATGCACTGCACATACATCTTCTCCTTGTTAGGCAAAAAAATGATATATGGTCCATTAGGAGTAAACTTACAGTGACATCTTCTTTCTGCATTCACCTCACAGCAATACGTAACTGAACGAAGTACAGA
>BGPR01006076.1:0-84719 GCA_013235015.1 Araneus ventricosus | reverse complement strand
TTATCTTATAATAAAAGAGAACAAAGTATTTTTTCACTTGAAAAAACAACTTAATTGATATTTATATAAAATAAGAGCTTCGACTTGAAACATAATTCGATATAATCAATTTCTCGGAATTTTCCAATCGCATCCGACTACCAATGTATATGTTCCGAATTGATTTCCTCTAGAAATTCCAGAAAGAACAGTTACATTCTGTAGCTATTTTGCCCTATTTTAATATACTCTCCTTTCTAAGTACTAATAGATGAAAACCTCAGGTAATAACAATCTGCAAAGAGTACAAATTCTGACTCAAGAAATAAGTTTGAAAAATAACGAAGCGAAAGCGAAAGACGTATAATTTGAAATATATAGACTACCCAAAAGTTCGTTTTAATTTCCTGTGAGATTTGAGTAGAAGCGTTGAAAGAGCATATACATACGATTCTTATTTGCCGTTCAACTGTATGTTGAAAAAAATTAAAAGAAGCACCCACGACAGGTATTTTTTTTAAAACCGTCGGGATCAAACTATAAAATTGTCAAGTGTGTGAGACATTCTCTTTGGAAACAAGGAAATTGTTAGTAGGCTAAGTTGTTTCATCAGGGATTTAAAGCATTTTTTTTTGTCGATTTCAACTATGAGAAGGCGAACTCTTTTATTAAGTTGTTTTTTTATTCATTTCAAAACATTTCATTTTCTTTAAAACTAAAGATGCAAAGCTTTTAGTAATTTCTAGTCGCACCAGAATTTAAAATTCTTTGGAAGTAACTCCATAACATCATGCATTCTGTAAAGAAAATACTACATTAATATTTCTTTAAAACTACCGGAATATAACGGCGCTACAAATCCCTTTAATTTCGACATTAAATAATCTATACATTTATGTATTGGAGTTTTATCAACTAATGTATGATTTTTAAGGACAAATAAATATACGTAGATCTGAGTTGAAAATGCTCAAATATCAGTTCTCAGTTTTTTTATTAGTATAAGTACCATATGCTGCCTTTTTGTATTTATTTACACTTAAATAGAACTGAGATCCTATATAGTTTACAGTATCTTACTGTTTTATATAAATTTATGTATTTTGAAAATGCCTTATAATTTATGGATATTGCCTTCTCATAGAATTTTCAGTAGTCAGATAATTAATTTTTTTATTTAGAAGTGTATTCGAAATTGAATTACACTGTGAGACTATAAGTTAAACACTTTATTGAGGAAAGGCGCTACAATACAATTATGATAAACGCACATCACGCTATTTCTCCACACATAAACACCCAGCCGCTGTAAACATTTTTGAAACTTAGCACTAATAGATTGAGGTCCTTTTCAATATAAATATGATCCTTGTTGAAAGAGTAGAATTATCTGGTCAAGAGTTGAAACAGGCGTCATCAGATACTCTTTGTCGAACACAGCCATCCGGGCATGTAAGGCCGATGATAAAGTGAGTCTTACTCACTAAGGAGGAAAGTATTTTCCTCCTTAGACACACTATTGACTGTCTCCACAGTGTTCAACGATTGTTTCATTTCTTGGGTGAAACAATGCAACAAGGTTGAGTACTTGCAACAATTTAGCCTTCAGAAATCACTGCTTTCCAGAGAACAAAACACTGAAAGAAAATGTAAATAAAAATACAAACCATTCTCTTTTCTTCTCTGAAATCAAAACAAAGGGAATCCGTCTTGGACACAATTTGCTATGATTTATTTTACAAAAGACGTGGAATGAACTTTAATGTCGGATATTCACAATGCCTGTGCAATGTGCAGCAATCATCCTGTTTCAACAATCAATCTGTGATTTATGAAATTCATAATTCCATGCACCATATCTGACGTGTTTATAGTGATTGCCTCTTTCACTTGGCTAAAAAAATCATTGGAGCCCTTTCGAACTGCTGGAATCAATTTACGCAAGCCCGGATGTGATTATTGCCACCGATGTAATGTCTTTGAATTTCTGCAAACGTCAGACGTTTAACCTACAAAGAAATCCACACTGTTCCTGCAGTTCATCGCTGGAGTAAATTTCTAGATAAAGTTGCATTTTATTTTTCACTTTACAGCAACGCCTGACACTGTTTGAATAAGATGATAAAAGTGGGAGTAGCAGGCCTCAACTCTCTTCTGTGTATACTCCAGTGTTGCTGCATAGTTCTCCACTTTTCCAGAAGCAGAATAGTTACTTTGGGAAAATAACCTGCATACTGAAAGGGAATTTCTTTTGGAATTACATTGAGGTAGCACTGTAGCTGTACAAAATATATATATCAAATGGCATTCTGATCGTATGAGGTAGCACACCAAGGTAGAGCACAAGATCGAATTAGACCATACTATTATTTATCAACATTTAACCTTGCTACATTACTGAGGAACAAATATCCAACACACCAAATCTTATTGATACAAGAAAAAACACTTGTATTATAAACAGGTAAAGGTACTATATAAATGTATATTGATATATATAGGATAAAATATTAATTTGACTGCAGTCAAAGAAAGAAAATCTTACCGAAACGCATGCTTTAAAAAATCAGGAAGAAAATTCGAGCTCGAACTATGGTGACTCTGAGACATATCCTCAATTACTATGGGATAAGAGCGATGTGATGAATAGTCATCACTATTCTGTGTCTTTAAAACGCATTGTACAAATTAACTCTCTATTCAGCCGCACGAAACATAGATCTTGAAGCTAAGGCTAGCATCACGAAGAAACAAGGCGACTAAAAAATTTGAACTAATAGAAGTAGCAATATGGCACATTGCATATAAATTTATGCATTTTAATAGTTTGATATGTTTAAATAGGCTAGGAAATGATTATTTTTTATATAAAGCTATTAAGAATTGGAGAGATGAATTTTCTAAAAATTATGTGTAGTTAATACTCGCCTTTAAAATTTAATGTTATTTATATAACACTGTCTGGAAAACTTTTGGTTTTTATAGCGATTTTGTTTAAGCTGTAATATTTGCCTAAATATTTTAAAACAGTTTCATTATGAATATTTAATATCTGTTATATATTACAGCAGTTTTAATGCATATCGAATTCTTTTATCTATGATAAAAACTTCTAAATTTAGCTCTTAAATTTTTGCGTAATTAACATTTCTATTATGTTTTCAGTTGTAATTACAGGCTATAATTGGAATAAAAGAACTTATAGCACGATTAAGTAAAATGGTAAGAAAGAAACTGTAGTATTATTTTTATCGTATATATTAAGATTCTTACATCATTTTAGTTCTATTAATTCTTATTAAAGCATTTTATATATGTTTATTATTTATTCCTTTTCAATTTTTTTTCATTTGTGAATTTATTTTATTATCATGGCGAACACATTTTTATATTTGTTTACTTTAAACAAATACATTAAATTTTGTGATCTTTATATCGTTCATGCTCGTTTTTATTTTGAAACATTAAATATTGCATACAGCATGTTAAGACATTTAATCATATTTATCTACAAACATTTTTTTAGCCGAGGTGATAGTGTCCCTGGATAATTTTCCAATTCCGTGCCATGATTTGAAAATAACTAATTCAATCTGATCATTGCAGGTTTAGTTATTTGCGGTTGGCAAATATCTAAACCTGCAATGATCGGAATTACAGGTCCCGTTCACCCTATTTGCATTTTAAACCTACACTTAAAATGCAAATAGAGTGTGCATTTAAAGACAACCGCAACAGCTTGCGTGAGATCGTGTTGCGTCATGAGACGGCGCACTACTTGCTAAATGTTGGGTTTTCTGAGTTTTGAACCAATCTTGTTTTTACCTCAAATAGAGTATTATGATTTTGTTGATCATAAATTTTTCTCAAGAATTGAGTTCTCCTATTTACGCCACCTCAACAAACTATCATTGCGAACTCTGCTTCAAGAATGAGAAACTCCTTCGTGGATAACACAACAAACGGACATCTTATGATTAACACCCTAATACATTAATTTTTTAAAATACGTTTGTACTACAATTTGCATTTACTAATAACGTTCGAGGTTTGCAAGTATTATCTCGAAGTATAGCCAGTTGATGTATAATATGTCAGAGTCAAGCGTTGAAAAAATTATGTGTGAGCTGTAATATGTCTAATTTAACAATAAGTTTTGATAAATTATGAATTGGTGGCTTTTACAGAAAAATAAATTTAATAATTTTAATCAAATGAGATTGCTATGCGTAAAAAAATTCTTTGGTATTCAGTTAACAATTCCTTTATTAAAAGCCTAACAACGAAGCTTAATTCAACAAATTTAATCTAATTTAAATTTAAGAAAGCTAATTTCAAAACATTGGTGTAACAATAACTGCTATTTTGTTGGAAAATAAGACTATAAAAAATTGCAAACAAGACCACTTCAACCTTGACATTTGAACTAAACCTCTGCTAACTTCGACTACTAGGCGTTTGTAAATTGCTCTGTCATTAAAAACTTTCAAAGTAAAGCTGATAGCACGTTTCCTAATTTTTGAAACGTGTTTAAAGCAATAATTGAGTAGTTTGACTATGCAAGCAGATTTTAAGGTATGTGATTTGCTCCTGAATCGGTTGAAAATAAATACTTCCGGAAACATTAAGTTGAAAATAAATACTTCCGGAAACATTAAGTTGAAAATAAATACTTCCGGAAACATTAAAATTGTTATATAGACAGACGAGTTCCAAAGTAATCTCAGCTGGAGATGATACAGACGTTCTCTTCCCTATGTGATCTGCACGATTCACAAATTTCCCGTTATTGCCCATTAGTGCCACATTAAGACACGCGGGCTCAGAAAGAATGTCAAATTTATTAGTGAAATAGCCTCTCTCTTTGGTCAGCCGTAAATTGTTGCAATTTATACTTTTCCGAAACCTGCACCTGACAGAAAGAAGCATAACTGACTTCTTGCCGAATCTTACATATGAATATCCATTACTAGCGTTTTCCGACCTGGAAATGCATCACTGTTTCCCGTTAGGCTGGGAAGATTTAATCACAACTGTAAATTTGTTTACATTACATTTAGTTTTACGAGTTCACTCATTTATTTTTAAAATAGATTTGTTTAGAATGTGAGGGGCGTATGATATATTTGTATGTATGTGTTTTATAACTAGAGCTTAGATGCACTTAGGCTAAATGCGTGGAATAAATTTAGATTATGAAAAAGTTAAAAAGTATTCACTGAGAGAAGTCAAGAAATGTATATTATTCATTTCAGTTCTGTTTAATATAATAATCTATTTAAAACTTTACGACGGGGGGTATTTCAATACTGCAGTTATCATACCCATTACATTATAAATGTTTTTAATAATCATAAGTTTCAAGAGGTTATGCATCATGCAGAGAATCTGATATTTATTAACTTAAATGTTTTTTGTTTCTATTTTAAAATATTCTCTTTCGATTTTTTAATGGTCGTATATAAATTCAGATCAATGTATAAATAAATTTCAGTCAATACGCTATGATTTAATAATCAATGCATTTATATCTTTAATTGGTTTCTGTTGGTGTCAAAAAACAGGTACTTTGTATTGATCTCCTCATTCCTGTAGTAGATAATTGGGATAAATCCTCTTATAACAAAGACACCAAATTATCTTAAATAGATCTATTTTGAGTATGTTTATATTTAAAGTTTGATGTTTATTATGTTGCATTAAATATTTTCTTTTTTCCCGAGAATTTCTCAAATATTAAATCCTAATTTTGCAACTCAAACCTAAAAAAGATATTGTTAATATAAAGGAAGACAAAATTATTTGCGATTCAATAAATGAATTTAGGTATGAAAGAAATTTTCCAACAAAAGAAATATTCGAAATAATTCCTATATCCAAAGAAATTTTTAAAAATTCTGAATATTGTTTTTTTCTAAGATTTAAAAAAATTTCAGATTCTATTCAAAGAAACTAACTAGAAAATCCATACTCAATCGAATAACAGTTTCTTAACTCCCTTTTAAAAATCCATTCAATCTATTTAATATTATGAATCACAGTAAAGATAACAGATTTTTAACGATTCGTTTTGAAATACAATAAGGTAATTTAATTAAATCCAGCTAAGTGAAGATAGCACAATTACAAATCTAGCATAAGCAATTCCGAAAGTATTTATATGAATTTTACGGCTTTCCCATTAGCGCGCATGCAAAGTTTGTTTGCGTAAAGTTGTGGAAAAAATGATGGAATCCGAATAAATCCGAATATCATTAACAGACTCACTGCTGTATTTCATTAATCTTGCGGCTCAATGTCAACTCTAATGACATCATAATGGCTAAGTAGTTTGGTATGATTTGGTAAGATATCTTCAAGAAATATCACATTCTGGAATTTTTATGCTGATCATTTAACTCCGTTTATTGATTAAAGAGAGTTAATATCCATTAACTCGACCTTCTTCCACACACAAAATTTTAATGTCTGTCAGCTGTTTAGTCCAGGTGCGCTCATGGAGGAACCCAAGTTAAAAAATGGAAGGCTTAATTCTCTCCACAACATGTTCCATCATGTCAGAAGAATTTTTTGTTTGAATATGAGATCAGAGGATAGAGTTGTATAAAAAGACGTGGTTAAATGATGCAACTAACTGAAATTAAACAAAACGAATAGATTTCCTCCTGTAACCGCTATGCAAGGAAAAATATTAAAATACTCTTGTAATGGAAAATTTGTTGTATATAAATCAAAAATGTTTTTATAATTTCGTATTTCTTAGCAATCGATTCGTAATTTGCACTATGTATTTTATTTTTAAATATAATCGATGCATTAAAGGCAATATAATGTTTTGAAATATCATTTATAATATACAGTAATATTTTACGAATAAGAATCAATCACTACCGCTTAATATTAAAAAGTGAAGATACCTTTTCCCTATCATTGATTAAAAATTATTATTTGATGTATGTTATTCATAGTAATTGCTAAACTTGTTAGTCAAACTCCAATAATAATGCCACGTTTCTAGAACGGTAAAGTGAAAGTAAAACGAAGTAGCCAAACTCGTCTGCTGGATAATTGTTCGAATTTGTAAACGGCAGTTCTCGGAGTTCATTGCAATCAATAGGAATTTTACAAATGAACAGAAAAGAATCATAAATCATTGGTTATTTCCATACATAAAAGTACATTTTTTATTTTCTTATATTTCATAGCATTTTTTAAAGAAAACAGATTAAATTTTTATAAAAGAAAGAGTTCAAAATCTATTATCTTTAAAAACGCTAAAACAAAGAATAATTTTCTTTGCGACATGGTATAATGTAATTTATGTCATACGCTGAGATATTTTAATGCCATATTACAAAATTTACTGACAAAGACAACAGCTAAAAATAATAAATTTTATAAAAGCGCGGTAAACATATAATTTTTAATGTTATTTTATCCACTTAGAAGAAATGGGTAAAATTAGAAAATAATTCAAGCAGAATTTTAGTATAAAAATATTGATTTAAATGTATTTGTTAGATCTTAACTAATTTATGTTTCTAAATGAAAATTTCTCATTTATGCCTAAACATGGTTAAACAAATAAGATTAAATACAAATTTTATACTTGTAAATATTCAAAATACTTTATGGGCGCAATCTATCAATTGTAAAATGGAGATAAGACTGTACCCAGCACAAGTTTGTTGGAATATATGCACAACATTAAATTACTGAACATTGATAAGAGAAGTAAAAATTGCATTAGCACCATGCATTCTTTACAAAAATGAAAGCCTGTTAAATCTATTGCACAATTCTCTGGTTTAAAAATATTTTTCCTCTAAAAAAGGTATTTCTTAAGGATATTAAACCTTCCTAAAGGAATTTTCGACAGAATTTCATAAATGCATTAAAAATTAATCCATATTCTAAACAACTATTGAAATAAATGGCTTCCGAAACTCAATGCCCTTAACTATTAGATTCATAAAAAATATATTTAAAAGAATGCGAAAACAATAAATCGTCCAGTTCCAGTTAATGTCCTGTCCATACACTTTAACACACAATTTATTAATTTACGAACGTTTTTTTTATATATATTTCTTAAAAGGATGGATTGATGTTATTTGGTAAGTGTTGCTAATTATCATCTGAGTTAATAGCAAACGATTTTTAAACTGGCGAAAGCGTTTTTTTTAAAGATTTAAGTGTAATGACCTTTATTCTGTAAACTTTTAAACATACATAATTAAAATAAGAAAAGGAAATGTTACTCATCGAACATATTTTGTATTTTTTTTGCCTTTAAGAGCTTTTCGCATACCATAAAAAAAATGCTGCGTTTCCCAGATATAGAAATCTCATCATTATAGATATTTTATTGATACATCTTACCACAAATTACTGTAAAAGTGCTCATTCTATAAAGGAATTTTATATCAAGTAATATTAAATGCATCACTATAATATAGATAATTTTAAGACTTCATATTTTTAATTTTAATTTGAATAATTGGGCTGCGGTTTATCTCTTTTTCAAAGAATTATATCGTAAGCCCCACATTCATTTAAATGAAGTTTACAAAAAATTGAATCGGCAAAAATTAAAAGAAAATCATTTAATTAAAAATAAGTCTTTTAAGTCATACATCCATAACTTATGAGTCAAAAGTTTTGCTTGTTTAAGAATTTATATAAAACTGCTATCAGAAAATTTTTAAATTATAAAAAATCTTGTCATCGAAATTAAAATTAATCTAACTTTCTTTGTTATTATTTTTGTATTTTTTGTGCATGAAATTGTACACTAAAGTAATTCCTGAAATTCGGTTCCCTTTACGCGTTTAATGATATGCCATCAAAACATTTAATTATTATTATTATCGAAGTTGAATAAGAACAATAGATACTGAGAGAAAGTTTGCGATGAGTTTAAAGCTATTTCTTGCAGCAGTTTCTTTACACATACAATGTAAATTGAACATTTAAAACATAAAGACACAATTTTAAATTATTCCTTTTTCAGTTACAATCCTTTTAAATATATAAAATAATTAATTGAATTCAGGCACTAAAAAGTATGAATTAGTTGAAAGCACATTTGTTATAGATACAAAATAAAAAGAATATGATTATCCTTATAGCAGTTGATAAATAGATTATTTCACCTTTTCCGACGTGACAGGTGAAATAATTACTTTCTTTAAGCCAAATAAATAGATTAATCTTCTCATCTTTTCGTTGATTTTTTAAATATTTGTTTCTCATATATCTCAATTTTTTATGGAATTAATCACTTTTAATTTGGGTTCTCATACACTGCCAGTGTTTTGCTGGAAAAGGAAATAAAGTTTAAAATTTTTTTCTGTCCAAACTTGGAAGACAAAGCATAATTTAGTACGCTTAGAATGAAAAAAAAGAATGATTTCCATTGAAAAGAAACTCTCCAGACCATAAAGAGCAAATTATTTTAAAATCCAATATTTACATGGAATAAAAAAGTCAGAGTTTACCCTGAAAAAAAACCCGAAAGGTAAAATGTTTTAAATTTGTTAAAGCTACTTATTCCGAGTTTCGTCCTCATTATTTTCATCCCAAAATAATAAGAATATTTTTCAAAAGTACTTAATACTTTTACGAATTTCTAACTTTAATTTGCATAGATTTTTTTGTGTGTGTTCGATATTTATTTTGAATTTCAAATGAATTTGGCTGTTAGCGCTCCTAAATTCGAACATAATAATTGATTTAATAAAAACTTTTCATAAAGAAGCCTTGAAAATAGTTGTGTTGTAGTTTATAATGAATATTTTAATGCGATTTATATTGCACATTATGAATGTCTTCATAATTAAATTAATCATTTTAATGCTTACTGCGGGAGAAAGTTAATTTATAAAATACATAATATGAACAGGTGTATCAATAATTGCGCATATAATAAATTGTTACTAAATTTTCTTTTGCTATGGTATTAATATAAATATGATGAGTTTTGGTAAAATCTTTGATAAACTTCATTCAAAATAATTATAAAACCAAATTTAAATAAGAATCTTTCAAACAAAACTCAAATTTATTGCCAGAGAATGGTTTTGTCGACGTAAGTTGAAGAGAAACGAGCAAGAATCTGTAGATGCTAGCTATCTATTGAATGAGTATATATATTGTTATTAGAATATTATCCAGAACGTGACTCACAGTTATAAAAAAATTTGATAATGGATTAATTTTCTACGAAAATTATTACTACAGTAGAACTCCGATAATCCAAAGCTTAATTATACGAATCTGTAATCATCCTAATCGATTTTTGAGGATGAAAGAAAGATAAAAATAATTTTAAAAATATTTGGAAAATAATCGTGCAGCGTGGTCAGTTTCTTTGATAGTACCTTTCCAAACCAAAGGAGGTAGTTCTAGCAACGAAAATAGGGTAAATTTTTAACTTATTGCATTTCATATATTGTATGTAGAACTAATAATTGGAAATAATTAGTGTACGCAGTGCATAACTGTAGTGCAATGATTTCATTTTAAGAAATTATTTTGTTTTGAAAATTCAAATTAATTGTATATAATTTTATTCTTATAAAATAAAAATGGTTTCTTTCTATTTCACAACTTTATCCAGAAGTTTCAAACGATACTATTCTCATGATAAATTTAAAAAGGAAGCAATATTGATAAGATAGATAGAACACAAAGAAATATTTCAAAAACATTTTATCTGGAAACTGATTTATTAACAGCAGAATATTCAAGTTTCAAAACAAACTTTCATGAAGATAAAAATGAAAACAAATTCGCCGAAACGTGTTGTGGCCCATTTTATTGAAGAAGAGTAAAATACTATTTTGTTGTTTGAGTTTATCAGATCTTAGCTATGTGCAGTAAGGGACAAGCAACATAAAAACTCGTGTAATTGATTCTCCAACGCATTGAGCAAAAACGAAAATATTAAAATACTTGATTTTCTTCCTCTGTAAGCCATTGTGAAGGTATCACACGTTTTTATAGGACAGTAAAGGGAGACAAAGATACATAAAAGTTATGACCAATCGTAACAATTTCTTTGTTGGACGCCGAAATCCAGTCATCTGTTAATTTTACCAAAGCTGTCGGTAAACGACCTGCCAGATTTATGAAAAGTTTTATCATCTCCCTTGTAGTTAAAAGTCTACGTGAATTTTCTTTTTTTTCACTAAATGAGCTTCTAGCATTTTGTGGGAAAAACAAAATTCTAATTTCTTGTAACGTAGTATGTAAACAGTGTTGTTGAATGTAAAAAAAATATATATTGCTACTCATTTGAAACATTTTTCTAAATTTTTCCAAAAAATGTTGAATATTTTGCAATATTTTCTTGTTATGAATAAAAATTTTAAATCTGGCACAATTTTTTGAAGGTCTTTCTATTCAGATTTTCTAACTTTGCCATTGTAACTTTATATTCCGTCATAAAGTAAACGCAGCTCTTTATTCAGGAACCAGATGTCACACATTAAAATCAAAATTTACTGTCGTTCTAGAAAATAATCTTTAAAAATGTATGTTAATTTTTTCATGCAATGGATTGTGTTCATATTAAGATTCGTGTTAACTTGGTGTTTTCAATTAATAACATTGATTTTGGAAAGCAAAATCAAATTCCCTAGACTAAATTACCATACCTCAAACATATATGGAAATTTCCTATTTCTATGAAGAGAATGATGAATTATTGGCAGTTTGATTTAGGCCTATTAATGTTAAACGAGGTTGTTTTTCTTACCATATTCCTTGATATAATGGATATATTATAATTTTTTTGCTTCACATAAAACTGCCGCGTAACATACATTAAAAATTATACTTTTTTTACATATTCAACCCATCATCACATGCACGGGGTCTTTTTGACACCACCCTTTCTCTTTTGTTAAAACATTCTAGGAATTTCTAAACACTTGCCCCTGTTACTTCCTGTACCTTCTTGGGGAGGTAGAAGAAGAGGGCAAGAAGGCCAAAACCGGTGAAACGGGGTTTCTCACTTTTTACTGGGGGTATTGGGGTCAAATTGGTTAATTTCAGGTTAATTTAACCTTATGGCTATGGAAGCGTTTGAATGTGCGCAGCGGGCGGAGAAGAAAAGAATACAGAAAAGTTGGAGAAAAGGATATAAGTTCAACTTTCATTTTTCTTATTAAAAATCGCACTTGTGTCTTAAATACAAGTTATTTTTACAAAAAATTGTTCTTATTCTTTCACCATATTTTATTTTTGTTCAAACCGACAATAAAATAAGGAGTAAGTGTCTAACAATTTGGGGTCAAAATGACCCCGCGTGTGCGCTAATGTTTCAAAAATGGGTGCGTTGTGCTGAAGGATTAAAGTAATATTCTTTAATTAATCATTAAATTAAAATCTTAAAAATTATTGAGTAGTTAGACAATAGTAAGGTAATTTTGAAGACAGACGAAAAAGCGACAACTGAAACACCGCTGTGAAAATTTTTATCCATTTCGTCACTGTAATTGAGAAGATATACATCGAAATTCTAAAGTGCTCAGATTTATATATGAATGGATACAATTGTAAGCGAGTAATTGAGTAAAAATACGAACGAAGAAGGTCAAATAATGAATTTATGAATTGAAGGGGTGAGTGGATGAAGGGGCTATGTAACAGTAAGTGTGTTTTGAGATATTTAGCCTTAAAGTTGTCATTGTGGTACTTTTATTGTTAATATATTTTAAGTTCTTAGTAAAATATACTATTGCTATAAATGGTAAAAATTTTATTTAGTATGAATTTTGTTTTAATAGGAATTTAACATATAACAATAAAATATATTTGTGCATACAACTTTCTTCCACACACAAAGTTTGTATTTTTTTTTTATCATTTTATGATATGTATGTGGTTATGACCACGCAATAAAAAATATATTGCTTTATAAAAGTATTGTTTGAACATTAGAATGTAATTTTATTTTATTACACAACATATCAAAATAACCTATGAAGAAAATTGTTCTTATTTTCATAAAAGAATCAGTTTGTATTACACAAGAATCTTTCAATAAAATTATTGTTCATATTATCTCATTTACCCGATTTTCATGCAAAACCTGCTCATAGAACCACTTATGTTGGTCTGGAATGAAGCACAGCTGTTCCTTAAGGTTTTCAACTTTTTCCTTAGACAGTGTGCCAGTTTTCCTGAAGAGTCTTAGGATGTCGATGTCATCTGTAAGAGAAGATTTCTTTTTCAAATCTTTATGAATATCTTCCTCTCTAAATGGAGTATAGCGACCAAAGTTCTCTTTGAAAAGATATGACCCAAAACTGAACAAACGAATCTATTTAATTCCATCTTTGAAATGTACTTCTTCATTCAAGAGATCTTTTTTTTCTGTTAAAAAGTTTCATCTTTTGGGGGAGGTCCTCAGTATCTCTTAAATGGTGTTCCATATCAATAACCATATTTTTTTTACTGGAAGAGGCAATGATTTCACGATATTGTTGAAGAGTACAAATAGTCTGGTGTTTCCTTAAATTTTTCTTTATTCGGCCAAAATCCCGATACAAATCCAAGTATGAATGGCCTATTTCTAGGAATTTGTGGTCGATTGTCTTAAATTAAACTTTTTTTACAAGATATTGATACAAACAAATCATGATTTTTTTTAAATTTTAGCCTGAGCAGGAGTCTGTCCAAATGATTAAGAGGAAGAAGGAGAAATGTGGTATTTTACATTATATATCTCTTTTATCCACTGGGGATATATTTAGTAAAAATTAAATGACTAAAGGAAGAAGGAGTTATGTGGTATTTTATGTTGGATACATCCTTCTTCCATTAGAAATATGCTTTGTTGTTTTCACATACCTCCTTCATTACACTAGTATCTAGCTTAAAAATATTCCTAGAGTGTTGCTGCAAGTACCGAAAAGCAGTCCAACTCACATCTTCTTCATCCCTGAAAATAACTCAATTTGAACAAAAAATTTTACATACCCCCTTCATCTACTCACCCCTTCAATTAATAGTGGCATTAGATTTTAATACAGTGTCACTTTTAAAGATTAAGTAGAAATTTAACGATGTTCAAGAACATTTTCTCGTTTAGGATTCTTGAAACTAAAATGCAACTGAATGTAAAGGCTACATCAAAAATTTCCACAACCGATATCAATTTTCTTTCGCGAAATTTATTATCAAAATTATATTGAATAGACAAAAATTTTTCTCACATCACCCACATCTTTATCATTTTTCAGCTACTAAAAATTTATTCTGTAGAAATATTTTTAATTCACATCGACTATTTATAATTTTCAGGATATTCGATTACTTTTAATTCGAAATTTTTTCATTTATTTCGCGCTTTGGAATCGATGCGAAGAGTAGGTGCAGCAAGGGATGGGAGTGACCGGTAGTGGATGGATTTGCGTTACGGGGAGTAGTCGCGAAAATCCTGCCTATCATGGAGCTCATCAATTTTTGCTCCTTAAGATGTCAGATCGGGTTAAGAGATTATTGTTCCTTAAGATGCCAACGACTGTTCTAAGCTCTTGAACAAATTTTTTGATCATCTCCTATAACAAATAATATTTCTTTGTTTTAAACTTATACTATTTCTCAGCGATGTGTTTTTAAGGAAAAATGAATAAACACATTCAAATATATGATTGAAGAATATAAAATCTGTCAAATAACCAAAAAAATTTCAATTTATAGAAATTTTGCATATGCCATTAATATAGTTTTTCAAAGCTAGCACTGTTGAATTAAGGCATTTTTAGAAGTAACAAATAACAGCGCAATGAAATCTTATATTAAATGAAAATAAATCTAAGACAACAGTCCATGATAAATCTTACCTGATACACATTACCATCGTTTAAAATTTAATGAAACTAGCATTTAAGTCAAATACAAACCGATATTTGCAACATTTACAAAAATTCTGTGACGGAGAAATCGATTTACTGCTTATACTTTGAATAGATGAAAATGAATGACTTTAGGAGCATTTAATTCTACCAAGAGACTTATATCATTCAGAGTTTAAAAACACTAGACATCTTTTCGAAGGGAGGAAATTTTTCTTAAAACCTTTCTTAAATGACTCAGTGCAAATTTAAAACGAACTTATGTGAAATCACTAAAATAACTTTCATGGCACTAAACTGACTCACTTAAAGTATCATGAAAGTTGATAGCATTAATTTATTCGAGATTAAAACCAACGCAAACTTTTTGATGGCCTACTTTTAAGAACAAAGCTCCTTTTTATGTGCTTTTCAAGTTTTCTTCGCTAAATAGCTTATAAAGTGAGTCAGAAGGAAGTTATTGAACTCTTTAAGTTGCCTTTTCGCAAGTTTAAAATTCAACGGAGCACACCTTCTTCTCATTGAAAGCACTGATTGGTCTAAGAAACGAAATAATTTTCTCTTAATCAGCTTTCATATCGTTTTAATAACCAAAAGTGTAATGAGACTTTCTTCATTTAATTTTTCCTTTCTATTCAAAATGCAAGATCTTATATTTTAAACAGTATAACATAATAGGTTTGTTAATTTGTTCTAGAACATATATTATGAAACAGCATCAAATGTTATCGAATAGCAGCTGGATTCTATTGGGCATGGCCATTATACAGTAAATACACTCCAATTAATAAGATATTAAAATAATTGAAAGAGAAACGAAACTAAAATAGACATTAATTGTCACTTTTTGCGTTTTAATGTCTATTATAGTTTTGTTTTTTCTTTCAATTGTTTTAATATCTTTATCATCGCAATTTTTCGTGGATGCAGCCAGCATCCACGAAAGCATGAGCCAGATACATTGCTTTTATTATTGTTCTTTTATCTCTATTAGCTATTATTTTCTGTTCTTACTCCAGTTTCTCCAATTAATAAAATAGTTCCATTATACATTGTTTGTTTGCTTGTAAACCTTGAGTAAGTGTTTTCATTGTTCGAACTTTATTTGTTTTAAAATCATCTCACTGTTTTTCAGGCTAGAAGGTTTCTGGTGAATTTCCTTTGAAAAGTTTTTTAGTTGTTTATTTATAAAATTTTTATAATTGCAAATTGCATAAAAGCATTTAGATGGTTTTAAACTTTTTCATATTTTAGAATTCCTAATGCGGTGTGTTATTATAAGCAAAAGCGGATTTAAAATATTACGTATTCTTTATTTTGATGTAGATATCTTTGTTTGCAATTATTTTACAATATTTAAACTTATTAATAGAAATTATAAAGTTACATAGCAAATCTGCACATAACAATGAGCTCTTATCTTTAAATAAATTTAAAGTTTCGAAAAATCATTTTTAAGGAAAATGATTTTCTGTTTTTAGTCTGAAACTGGAGAATTCAATTACCATAAGGTACTCAGAAAATTTTTACCACTCAAATCTATAAACGATAGATTTCTTTAATTCTGGTATACATACAATTTCTCATTGTTAACATTTAACAACAATCCGGAATATGCTAAACGAAAGCAAATTATGATTATGTCTCTTAGATAAATATGTTTGCATCAACTTATATTTATCTTGGCTTTGAGTTATGAATTATGAAATCCTAATTTCCATTGTATCCGTTTAATGCTATAAAAGAGTGTTGATTTTATATTTTCTCATATTGAAAATGCAATAACAGATTGTAAGAACATTTTATTCTTTAACTGGATTATATTGTATTCAAGTTGATTAGTTTTATATTAGAGAATAGTGTTTATTGTCTCCCACATATTCCCAGAACATTCTTTGCTATGTTTAATGGAGAGATAATTTTTTTCAATGAGGCATAAAATACAAAGAATAATGATGAAATGGTTTATGCATTATTTAATAGAATTAAAACAAATTGCAAAAAGTCATACGTTCTTCATGGAAATTTATTTATGATTTCTGAAAGTATGAAAATCATTCCCTTTACAATTAATTTAAACACCAATCTGCCATTTATTACGCTATGGTAAGCGCAATAAATGGCAGATTGGCATTTAATACTCAGGTTTTTATTTTTAAACTCTATGCACATATTTCAAGAAAAAATGCTTAACATGAGACCCAATATATTCTACTCAGAAGATTATTTTCTTAATAAAATTAGCAAGTCATAGTTTAACAAACTGCTCTCTGATATTAAAAAATGATGGTAAATATGTGACATATATTACATAACATTATTAATGAAACGAAAACCAGTTGCGGTGCTGTAACCACTAACATAGCTGAAATTTGTAAGGAAATTCCTAATTTTTCTTTACAAATATTTTTGGAATATACAAATGAAGACAAAAAATATATAGTAAAGATTATATCAATTGTTTTCTAAAATTTCTAAATGAAGACCATAATATTTACATTTTAAATACAGTCGTAAACTTTAAATAATTATTAAAATGATTATTTTAAATTTCAGCATTCAAAATATTTTAATATATTATTGTCTTCAACCAAAATATATTTAATCATTTTAATTCGTGCATTCGTCTTCTAATATTGTCATTGACACATATTGAAGATAATTTCTCATGCAAAAAAATTCTTCCATGCAAAGTTCAAATTATTTATATTCTTCTGTCAATAGCTTTCTAACATTTAAATTTAAAATTTAAAATACTATAAACTTCCTACTTTAAAGTCAGTACCTTGTGAAATTTATAATTTGAAGATTGGATTTCTCGTAAAAAGAAACTCATATAGTCATCTCAATTTCTTTCTTTCCGATGTTCGATACCATTTGATTGCATTTGAAGTATTAGAAATTAAGATCTTATAAAGTGTGTCAGTTACATATTTTTCAATTAATTAAAATAAAACATATGTCAATTGGAATTGATTGAATTTTGTTAAACTAATATACCAGCAAAACCATAGTAAATAATTATCCGAATTTAAAATATAGTGTGATTATACCTCATGTGATCAAAAGTATCCGAACACTTTCTGATTTACACATTTTTTTCGAATTCCTACAGAAAGGGTTTAGGAACTGCTCTTGGATTTCGATAGTGTGATGAATAGGCTTGAACTCACATTTTAAGGTGAATATTTGGTCACGTGGACATTCAGGGGGCCGACCAGAAAAATTATTAAAACGAAAGAATTTCAGTTCACCCCATTTTACAGAAAGCTGATAATAATCTGCAAATTCGATCAGTAATTGTCATTGCTCATTATTTACATGCATTTTCGTAAATATAACGCGCAAATTCATTGAAGATATAAAGTTTTTTTTTAAATAATTTCAAAATTTCCTGCATGTTCTTTGCTTATGAAATGCAGAGCTTTCAACCAAATTATATGAAAATTACAGAATACTTGGCAATGTATTAGAGAAGCATTGTGTTAAAATTTAGATAAATGCCTTGAAAATTAGAGAAAATATGAGTATTTGTGGTAAATAATATTTTAATGCGCATATGTGATATGTTTCATAATTTCAAATCCACATATATAGGGCAACTTATATAAAAATTCCAAATAATTAGCATAAAGTATTAAAAAGATATCGACATCGCAGTGAGCGGAATTTTTGTTTCTCTCTTTGACAAAAAAAATGATGAGAGATTTTCTATAAATCCCTCATCAACTAGTTATCCCACTTCAACTGGAATTTTTTTAGATAAGTTGCCCTATATATGTGGCTTTCAATTTGTGAAAGAAAAATTACGCTATGACTTGCACATGAGCATTAAAAATATTTATTTCGAATGTTTAATATTCAAAGTGCTTAATTCAAAATTTAATACAATGTATTTTAGGTATAATTTGGTTGCAAACTTTGTATTTTAGAAAAAAGGTTTATGGAGATATTAGGGATTTTTAAAGTAATCCTTTATATCGTCGCTTACTATCTATCTCAATTTTTTTTCTCAATTTCAATTTCTCAATTTTTGAAGAAAAAAAGAATTTTTCGCAACTAATAACGAATATTTTTGAATTTTTTAACATCTGATATGAATATGAGACCTCACACTCCTACCAAATGTGAAAAAAATTCAGAAATATTCGTTACGAAAAATTCATTTTTTTTCTTCCTCTTTTAAATTTCAAATATTGAGATAGGTGGTGTTGTTTGTTAATTTACGATATTGTCCAGAATTTACGTGCTATTTTTACCTAAATTCACGCAAGCAATGAATATGATAGACATAACCATTGATAAAATTCGCAAATCATTATCAGCTTTCTGTGAAGCGGGATGAGCGATTTCATTTTCGCCTTCATCAATTGCTGGTCAGTCTCTTATATGCTCTGGTGACCATATCTTCTCTGTAAAATATTAATTCAAGTCTATCCATCATATGGTGGAAATTCAATGCAGTTACTCCAGCCTTTCTGGAGAAATTCGCAAAAATTTATAAATACAAAAGTGTTGAGATGCTTTTGATCATTTAGTGTACATTTGTATTTCGCACGTCTTTTAAACAAAAGAAAATATTCACAATGTCAGATTTATTTTATTACTTCACATTTCAAATGGAATTTTAGAATTACATTTTAAGAACTTAAGTATAAACTATAAAATATCTTAATAATATCTTATTTATTTTTATGTATATTCAAGAAAATAACTACTAGTTTTTGTGATACACTTGCAGTTGTTCACACAAATGGATTTCTGATTTTAAAGGCTTAAAAATTCTTAAAACGCTTTTGATATTAGACAGGTTTTAAATATATTACAAAAATTTGCCAAAAATTAATATATCAATGATTAAATTAAAAAAGTAATTTTATAAATTTAACAGATTACTTTTTACACAATTAAGTGACGTACATTTTTTTTATTCTTCAGGATGATTTTTTTTCTTCTTGTTGAAAGACCAAATTTATTAGATTTGATTAACAAAATATATTTCAAGAAAGAATTCATCATGAATTGCTTTTATTAATGGGACAAATACAAATTATCCTTCAGTGTAACTTTCTATTTTACCATCAGTAAACTTGTTATAGAAGAACAATTGATTAACATACTAATTTCTCTTCACTAAATTTCAACAAAACATTTAATCCAAATAATTATAGGCGAAATTTTTTTCGTCTTTGTCAATTCACTTTGGCCTAATCAGTTCCCACTAGCACATTCATGACGCTTCTAACTATATTTTTGTATACAAAAGTGAACTGTTTTGTTATGTCTGAAATTACCCTAACGTTCGTCGGAAACATTTAGATTCACCTTGCGTTTATCACATCAGAAGAAAAACTAAGATTTTAGATACTTCATTAGGCAATCCCAGTGGGAGGCCCCAGGAGTACGTGGGTGAGAAGCCGCCGGATAAGTAACCTGGGTCTCGCTTCCTGATGGATACAACAGTGGCTTGGGCTTGCCTTCTGCCGGTGATACTGAGTACATCCTACGGCAGGGGTCGGGCCTTGTCCTGTGATAGCTACTATGACTCCGGCCTCAGTACTCGAGCTATTTCAGCGACCATCACTTAGATACATCGGAAGGAGAATCTTCCAGATCGAGGTGATTTCGATATGAATACTTCTCTAGGATGCATTCTAACTGACCTTTTACCGAAGTATAACCCATATTTTTGCGGAAAAACGCCAGCATTGAATGCTTGAGCGAAAGCCATTGACAGCAATTATCCTGCATAATTTGTTCCATCCTTGATCCATCATTGATCGAATTATTTATTACGCTAGCCTACCCATCCTATTAACAATATCATGAAAAAATATTTGAAACAAGCGAATGTGCCATTTAACTAAAGCTGACTGGCAGAATTCGTCTTTCTCGCTCAGGTAGTTTATGAAACATTATGTAAAACTCATTATTCAAGAAAATATGAGCAACTTAATAAAAAGTTTTTGAGAGAATATACGAAGTTATTCTGTGCAATTTCTAGTTAACTCTGATTTGTAGTAAAGCAATTAATTTGCTTGTTTTCTCTCAATTAACTGTTGAACTTTCCTATTTGACAGGAATTTTACTGCAATTTTAACTATCTTAAAAGTAGTATAGATAGATTTATAGTATTTTAGATTTTAGATAAGTTGTAAAATATATATTTAACATGAACTAAATTTTCATAAAAAAATATCAATTAATTCTTATACTTTCCTATTTGACAGGAATTTTACTGTAATTTTAACCATCTTAAAAGTAGTATAGACAGACTTATAGTTATTTTAGATTTTAACTGAGTTGTAAAATATATATTTAACATCAACTAAATTTTCATAATAAAATATCAATTCATTTTTATACTTTCCTATTTGACACAAAGTAAAAGTAGTAAAATTACATATTTCACATGAACTAAATTTCTATAATAATATCTTGAAAATGTATGTGTTTATCATGAACATGAATATATAAATGCAAAATATTCAAATTAAATAATAACATTCATTGGTGTTATGAAATTCCTGAGCGACGTATAACTAAATTTCTTGTTAAAATAATCTGAATATTTCAAAAACTGTTTAAAAGTACTTGGTATTTATTTATGCTATATTTCAAGATATAAAGTAATAATTAATTAATTAAATAATTTAATTTATTTAAATTTAATTAATTGATTTTGCTCAATTTTATGAATTATAACTATCAAGATATAAAGAATATACGTTTCTTAAAAACATAAACATACTCAGAAAGACGAACGTTCTATACATTAAATTATATTTCAACGATTACAATATATTTTATATAATTGTATTTTTATTATAGCACTTTGGAGAACGCTTGACCACAGTATTTAAAATTTTAGAATTTGTCTCTGTAAATAATTCAAAATATTTTTTAGAATCTTTATCATAAAATAATTTCAGTTACACAACTGATACCAAAACATGAACTAATTTAGACGAATTTCGAAGTCTATTACATCTGGTAAATTTTCTGTATCAATTAAAGGTCAAATTTGATTTTTTGTATTCTTTTTTTCTGCGAAAGAAAATTATATACTCTTAAAGGCTTTGTTGAGTTTAATCCAATTTTTTCTGATTAATTTTTTCGAAATTTCTCTGCATGTGTCTCAGATTTCAAAAGCTTTGAATGTACGAAGTATAAAGAAAATAAATTCATTCTGCCTTCTCAAAAATTGAAATTCAAGAAAATATAGTCACTTCAAAACGTAGATTATTCCAATAAAATGCCTTTTCTTAAGAAATGTGTTCAGTCGAACCTAATGACACAACCACTTTGTCAAGAGAATATACTGTTTCGAGATTTGAAGTAGACCAAAACATTTATTACTAAAGTTATTCAAATTATTCCTAAAATAATAAAAGTCTTAACTGTTTTTAAACTCTAATAGATTTTAAATACTCTATACATTTCCCAAACACTGTTAAAGCAATCATTTTGACATTCAAGAAGCAGCTACGAATTAGAATTTGCTCGTTTCTCGCTTGTAAATAAATATCCAAAAGCATTAAAATTGTTATATGGTAAAGCGAGATCCAAAGTAATCTCAGGTGGAGATGATACCGACGTTCCCTCCCATGTGTAATGTACACGATTCACAAATTTCGCGTTATTGCCCATTAATGCCACATTAGGGACCACGGGCTCAGAAATAATGTCAAATTTATTAGGGAAAATGGCATCTCGCCTCGGTCAGCCGTAAATTGTTGCAATTATTCGTTTTCCAAATGCTGCATCTGACAAATAAGAGCATAACTGACTTCTTGCCGAATCTTATAGAGGAATAAACAACATTTACGGACATAGAATAAGTCACCGTTTCCCGCCTAGTTAGGATGATTTAACCCGCTCCATTTCTATCACTTTTGTGACAGCTGAGAATAAGTTTCCATTACGTTTCTCGTTATAAATTTGTTCTTATATTTTAAAGATTATTTGTTATAAGTGAGGCTGGATACGTATTTGTGAGCTCTTAGATTACAGCATGTTTAATTAGAATACTGGAAGAAAATCTTACAAATAATCAATTAATAATGATCTTTCAATTGATAAGAACTTAATTTTACAGTTTTCATTTAAAATAAAAATTAAATTAGAAAAATAAAGTGCAAGGAAATATAGCATTTATTATTTGAATTGAAAATAAAGAAATATTTGTTAAACCTATTTGATTTGTTCTTAGTAAAAATAAATTTTAAGCGAGATTCCTGCTATATTGCATACATCATGAAGACATTTTAACAATTTTACGAATAGGAATTATTCTGGCTTCAAATAAAAATATTTTGGTCACGAAGGAATATTTAAAAAAGTGCAAAAGCAATCGAACATCAATATGAGACATGTCATTAAAAATATTTTAAATAAAATTAAATTTAAATTAAAGAAAAAAATATCCAGTAACAAAATAGAAATTTCTGAATTATTTTTCATTTTAATATATGTTCATTTATTTTTTAATGTTTAAAAGCAAATCAACATTAAAATATAATTATTTAACCATTTACAACGTGAATTTTTTCTTATTAATTTTCTTATTCCTAGAACATTTGCCTTTATTGTTGCACTTGTGCATGGAATGGTTTGTTTCTTTCCTCAGTACCTGATTTGACCTATGCAAATAAATTTACGCGATATATGTTACAGAAATGCAAATAGCAATATATTCGCCATTACTGTTGTATGAGGGAATGAAATCAATTTTGTGTCTCATTTTTAATACCCGTGTTCAGCTACACATGTAGATTTTTGCAAGGCATGCAGCAGAATTCTAGAATAGCAGTAAATTCGTTTTTACTGTTGTACGAAATTATTTGTATTCTCAGTATTCGTGATGACCTATACAAATAGTGTTACGAGATATATGTACCAGGAATGTATAACAGCAGTACATTTGTCTAGATTGGTGTATAAATGCATTAAATGAATAAATAGTCTTTTTCTCAGTTCCCTTGTAGACCTACAAATACAATTTTGTGTAGCCATTCTCGAAACACTGGCACGTTATAAATATTATTTTGTCATATTTTTCACCGTCTATTTACGCAAATTTTCGTGTGAGGGCTGGCGTAACCGCACATTTTTCAAAATTCTATTAAATCCAAATACAGTATCAAAGGAGTGGCTGAAATATCACAGTTTACTCTCGAATCACAAAGATGTTAATACATTCACAAGTTAAATGTACATTAATTAATTGAATACACTTAGTATACAGGGAAAAATTATCATCCTTATAGCAGTTGAAAAACAATTCACCATTAAATTACAGTTTCTTATAGGACAGGCGTTATAATTACCTTCTTGAAGATAAATAAATATATAATTATTTTCTATTTTTGCTTCTATACTTTAATTATGAGTGGATATGTGAGGCTTATAGAATTAACCACTTTTAATTAAGGTTTTCTTTCAAATATGAAGAAAAAGGAATTATAGGAAACAAATATGAAGAAAAAGGAATTTAAATTTTAAATACACTTTTTTTCTCTTTCTCTCTTAGAAGATTACACACTATTTGAACAGATTAGAAGCCTCAAAACGAAAAAAAATTAAATAAAGTAAAAGAATATCATACTAACATCAACCTAAAACCCAAATAATTTTGAAGCAATAGCTGGGAGGGAAAAAAGAGTCTATTGTGTTTAAAAGAATTAAAAAAATTCGAAAAAGGAAGTATTTTAAATTTGTTGAAACTTTCGTAGCGACTTTTGACTAAATTCTTTATTCAAATTACTTTCATCTGAGATTAAGACAATAATTGTTTAAAAAGTGCTATTTTTTATGAATAATAGACTTGAAATTTGATAATATTTTTTGTGGGTGAGGGAGGGTTCCTTATTAAAAGATAGAAATGGTATTTCTAAAGAGATTATGATGAATGATTATGTTGATTATGATGAATATTTGTAATGCTAATTGCATGCCAAGTTATAAATGTTTTATAAATTTCTTCAATGTTTTCCGCACTTTCTTTGAGACGGAATCTGTAATGCAGCAAAGAAGTCAGACTTGAAATGGAAAACATTTGCAATATTGTTTCTAATAAGTCTGTCAGAATCATATTTATGCTAAATCTGAACATAATTAGGAAAATATTAACCATAAATTTATACAAAAATTATCCTTTTTATTCAAAAAGTAAGTTTATACGAAAAGTAATACCAAAGTAATCTTCAATAGGGTACTATGAAAGAGGGAAAAATTAATGGCAATCTTCTACGACAAAATTCCCTTTAGATTTCAGAAGGAATTATGTTGCCTGAATTTCAATGCAAATTTCATATAATAATAAAAATAATTAACAAATGTAGTTAGAACGATTAAAAGGGGAATGTTCTCATCGTTTCATATCGTTTTGTTTCTCTTAGAGGGACATTGCTGTACCTAGGTTATCTTGCACCCTGGCAGAACTGAAGGGGCCGCCGCCTACCCCCTAAACACGTGCAGCATTTTTTAATTCTTTGTCCACTCTATGATCTCCCACCCCAAATAACTAAGTTGATGTAATTATTTCCAATCTACATATATTTGGGAAATTTTATAATTCTGTAAGTAGGTTTAAGAGAAAGTATGCATTCTCGGAAAATGATTCTTTAATGCACTTTATCAATGAAAAAATACTGTGCATAACGAATTAATTGTATTATCGCAGTAAATAGATTACAATTTGTACATATTTTCTAAGATTTTTAAATTATACGTAATTTTATAATCAGATACAGAAGGTTTATGCTTGAATTGTTTTTATTTTCACGATCAAAGCAAATATTATCAATCTAACTCTTTAAACTTGTTTTCTAATGGTAATTGTTGCACACCCCTCTTTCTGCGTCCTTGGCAGGGGCCACTCTCGCAACCTCCTCGGTAAGGCTCTGTATAGAGAAACAGAAATACTGCTCGTTGCAATGCCGATAACTCTCTAAATCTAAAGAGTATTCAAATAGTTATGTAAAATAAACTGCTCTGTATATCTGGATTTCAAGTTATGAAAGAAAAATTATTTTGCGTTTCCAGCATGCGCATTAAAAAATTATTTACTTCAAGTATTCATATTTCCTCCAAAATTCAAAGTATTTACTTTAGATTTTAACTCAGTGCGTCGCTCAACATATTTTTTTAAATTTTACATTACTTGGTTAAAAACTCTGTAGGTTATAAGCAGAAAATGCGAGGAAATTTGGGATGTTTTTTAAAAAAACCTGTATATTTTCACGAATATGTTGCTATTTTTACAAAAATGCATGCAAATAATGTGTATAGTAAACAAAACCAGTAGTGAAAATTCCGAATCATTATCAGATTTCAGTGTACCGAGGTGAAACGAAATCAATTTCTTCTTCATATATTTCTGGTCGGTCCCCTAAATGATCTCGTGACCGAATCTTCACTGAAAAATGTCAGTTCATATCTATTCATCACATGGTCAAAGTTGAAATGCATTTCTTCCAGTCTTTCTGCAGAAATTCGAAAAAATATTTGAACCCGAAAATGTCCGGATACTTTTGTTCATGTAGTGTATATTCTCAATTTGTTAAGTGAAATTCATTAAAATTTATTTTATATTTTAAGTTTGAGGTATTTCTCGATGGCTTACTCGAAAATAAATGAATAAATTCCCCTCAGTTTTCAAATTATTAAACTTTCTTCATAAATCTAGGAATGAACCATATTTAATAAAAAAGATAAAATGAAAAGAATATGTTGAAAACTTTTTTATCGGGCTTAATTTATTTACTGGAGAATATTCAAGTTTCAAACTAAATCTTCTTGAAAATAACATCGAAAACAAGTTCACTAAAATATTTTGATATATATTTTATTGAAGAAGAGTAAAAATCTGCTTTGTTGTTCACCTTTATCGGATTTAAGACGCTACGTGCAGGGAAGGAAAAACTACATAAAGAATCTAGTAATTGATTTTCCAATAAGTCGCCTGAGAAAGAAAATATTAAAAAATTTGCTTTTCTTTCTCGTAAGCCATTTTGAAGGTATCGCACGTTTTCATAGGAAGGAGGACATAGCACATTAAATTTATAACCAATCTTAAAAATTTCTATACTGGAAGCTGAAACCCAGTCAACCAATAATTTAATCAAAGTTTCAAATTTCAAATTGAGGCCAAACAAAGACAAATTTCAAATATACGAAAGTTTTTGTTCATCTCCCTTTAGTTAGAGTCAACCTAAAAATTTTTTCATTTTTGTTCCTAGAATATTTTCTTCTTTTCATGACGTATGCGAAAGTTTATTTTTAAAAATGTGAATAATATGAAAGCAAGAGTAAGATTTATATATTTATACGAAACAGTTTAATAAATTATTTGTAGTACCTGAGTTATTGGTCTTTATTAATATTTTTGTCATTATTTTAATTTTCAGTGTCAAATCAGTCGCCTTAAGTTGACTTTTTATAATATTCTTCTCTGTCTGAAGCGTTACATAATCAGTTATTCTACACCGGCCTCAAGCAGAAGACTCGAGAAGAAGAGGATATGAAATTTTACACTAAATATTGTAGAAATGCTAAGGCAATTGCTTCTTTTCTTGGAGGGAAAATTTTGTAGTCACACTGAATCGTGACATTTCTTTTCATAAATATTTGAATACGGACAAAAAAATTAGTTTTTATATAAAAGAAATAAATTTAGACTCAAATGCCTTTACGCGAAAAATTGAATACTGAAGATTTTCTCTGTATTTTAGGTGTGGGCTTATTTCTGGAAACTTCAGAAACATATTAAAAATCTATGAAAAGAAATCTATATCATAAACAGATAATAAATAAAGCTTTGCTTACAACGAATGTTGAAAGGTTTCTCAAACTTTAAAGCAACAGTTAATTTAAGAAATCTATCGTGTGATTAACTCGTGCTCAATTAATCGAGCAGCTCATGGCAGCAAATAAAATTTGAAATCCATGATGACAGGAAATCATCATTTCGCTACAACGCAACGAAAGATAACGTCCAATTAGATGTTGGACGACTTTTTCAGTGATAATTACACCTTGAATTCAACGTCAGTGAATGTATTCCTTTTGTTGGAAAAAAATGAACATCAGTGAATCGTTTCCTCGGATTTGCTTGAATTCAAAAGTAGCATTTCTGCTCCAATTTTAAACATTTGTGCGGTAAACGAGTCTGGAAAGTTCAAATTAGGAGAGCTGGTGCTATCAAATTAACAACCAAATTATATGAATGAAAAAAGGATAAAGAAAGGCAAAAAAAAATTCCACAGCCACGATTTCTTTTAGTGGACTTTCAATGTCTGTATAATTTCTTACGCTCTGGTACATTTTTCTGGAACGGAAGACCCATAATTTGGGTACTTCTTTTAAGTAAATATATCTAATTTGCAAATTTCGTGTTTTGATTTGCATGTACATTAACAGTTGATCAGTTTCATGAAACACTAAAAACAATTCTTTTAGACGAGATTTAAAACTTTAAACATAAGAAATATTAGTTTATAATAAATTTGAATTATTGAAAATGAAACATCGAAAAAATAATATATTCGCTTAGTTCTTACAATCAAGACCAAGGGAGTAGATTGTGTCTTTTTGACGCTGGTTCGATACCCGATTCCCTGGACGATCGGACGTGTTCATATGCCTTGTGCAAAACTAAGTATTTCCAGGATCGAAATTTCTCATGCTGGTGTGTTGCGGGAGCTTGGAGAACGGTTGTCGTCCTCGTCATCTGACCATAGCTCAAAATTACGATACCCGTACCAAAAGAACCTTCATGTAGTTTTTAAAAAATTAGACGCTAATCGAAATGAACTGAAATAAGCTACTACGACGAAAAGTTCCTTTTGTTGGTAATTTATTTTGCACAAAAATCACGGCCAAACGAAATCGTAAACTCTTAATAACAATTAAGCGAGAGTGACAGATGTTTAGTGTACCGCATGTTCACTACAGAAATCAAAACATAAGAGCATTACAATTACTGATGGCTAAGATGGCAGCTGGGTTTTGAAAATTTGTAGATCGACAGAACATAATCTCAAAACGACTAAATTATGACAATTATGGCAAGATAATTTTTAAATATTTTTTGCATAATTTAATTCTTGCTTAGAAAGAGTATTCGAATTTTAAACTAACTGACTCATCTATATTGTGAAACTAAAGCTGCGATCAGATAGTAACAATTTGAATTAACGATTTTGTGAGGTAAGCCTAAAAGTATAGTTGACAAGAAATTTAAAAAATAATAATAAATAATATTTTTGACTGCTATGGAAAATTTCCGAATGCATTTGAAAATTATTCTTTAATTCTGTGTAAATACAATTGAACGGAATTAGCACGAATGCCTTTATTTTGTATCGAACTTTGTTTAATATTCTACAGCATTAATGTCTATTCTAATTTAATTTACTTCACTAAAGCTTTAATCCGTGTATCGTTAAAACTTGGCTCTCTAGGTAATGCAAAATATTTTCAAAATTAACTTTAAAATAGCCACAAAATTTACACTGAAGCAATCTGAATCGTATGTATAAAGCATTTTATAGTGGTAGTTAAATATTGCAGAATGTTTGGAATCCTCATTTTTGCGACGAAAGAAACTTAGTTTAAAACAAAATGACTTCACATTCATCCATGATACCATGCATTAGCAGACCTTGAATACCCATAACTGATGTAGACTGTTGTAAACACAGTGCAATTTTCTGAATGTGGTATTAATCATGTGCATGAAATCGTATTACTACAAAATCCGTTACAATCATATTCAGATTTCATTTCATTCAATGAGATGACAAAGAATGCTAGAACATCTTATGCACTAATAAAGCATCTGAGATGTATCTGTTGTACGGCAAAAGCGTCATATAATTTTTAAATATCTGACCTTTTGCTACATCTATTCTTTCTCCCGTCTCTTTCATCTTAGCGCTATACAGTCTTATTTTTAGATAGTGGATTCAAGAGTTCCAGCTTCATTCGCAATATAGGTTTCAGTATTTTACTCTTTTTGAACTAATACAATAAAATTATGTATGACATTTTTATTAATGCACTATCTTAACCAAATATTCCAATGATGTAATAATAAGTTGCTTAATATTTAAACAATTAATTCAATAATTTATAGTAAAACATAACTGAATGAAACGTGATTCAATGAAACGAAATATCAACAAGATTTGAGCAAGCTAATTTCATTCTCAAACTGACAGGACAAAACAAGGCTGTTCTTTACAATAACCGAAATAATAAAAACGAAACTAGACATTCTATTGATATATCAGGTACATTTAAGAAATAATTCGAACCTTTTAAGGATTGTGACTTCAAAAAAGGACACAATTTTTTAAGATTCTCAAAAGCAGTAAATAAAATGTTAAATAATAAAGAAGAAACGAAGATTGCTTTGAAAGAAAAGAAACTCTTTTAAGAGGAAAACGAAGAAATTGTTTCGTTAGTAGAAAACATTTTTCCTGTTCCATGCAAAATGAAACAATTCAGACCAATATTATTAAATTGCATTCTTTAAATAACGACTAGCAAATAAGTTAAGATAATAAGTCCAATAAATAAATAAGTCCAATAAAACAACCAAATCAAATACATATATTAAAAGCATCTTGTTTCTTCATGCGTTGTTTTAATATTTAATATTACTTAAAATATGGAAAATATCTATTTATCTTTCTTCTATTATTGAAGTATATTAATTGCATAACTAATGTTAGACGAAGGAAATGTCAAAGGTTAATTTCCAAACATGCTAGAAAACATCTTGCTTGTTCCATGCAAAATGCAATCGTTAAATATTGACTAGCAAATAAGTTAGAACTCAAGTAAACAACCTTCATATATATATATATATATTAAAAGCATTCTGTTTTTGCATGCATGTACTAAAAACTGCTTTAATTATTTAATATTAGTAAAATATGGAATATATATATGAAATGTATTCGTAATTGTAGTCGTTCAATAAATACAAGCCGAGTTATTAACTAATTTTCATTTTATTATCGGATAGTGACGGAAAGTACGTACATTTCGTCACTCTCCCATAATAAAATGAAATTAGAATTCAACTCAGCCTGTTTAATGATTTAACGACTACAATAGCGAATACATTTTAATAGTCGACAGGATATCAGGGACGAGACATCAGGAAAAGTACAGAGACTGGTGTTAATTTTTCAGGAGGCACTATTAGAAGTTCTGATAAATTTGCAGCTATTTTGGTCAGCCATTTTTTGTTATTCCCCGTCACTCTCCATTACGTTGTTTCGTTTTTAATTCTTATATTTTTAAATTTTTTTCTTAAGAAATTTTTATCCGTGCGGACTCTTAAAATGTATTGGCTGGTATATTAAATGTAAGGCCGAGTTGAATTCTAATTTCATTTTATTATGGGAGAGTGACGAAATGTACGTACATCTTCGTTTAAGTTTTAAGCCAAAAAAGTGAACATAAGATCCCTGCTTTTTCTCAAGTAGGGATTTAACATATAGACACGTAATCAAAGTGAAGGGAATAATAGCTATTTTTACCATATTACGTAAGTGTTTTAGGGAAAATGCATGGCGGCAATAAGTCGCCGATTTCGCAATTTGTGTGCGCGTGGAAACGATCAAAATATTCTTTTGGTAATAAATATGCCAAAATGAGAGATTTAATATACCTCCAGAGCGGGAAAAGAACGAAACTGGAGTTTTAGAAAAGTGATTTTGGAATACATTAAGATTTTAAAATATATAATATTAGAATTTGAAATAAAATTAAGAGATTATTACATATATATCCTATTATTGAAGTATATTAATTGTTTAAATAATTTTAAACAATGGAATTATCAATGGTAATTTTAATTCTATAAACTTGCTATAGTAAGAAAATACCGTTACAGTAATAATTTAAAAGGTTCTTCAAGGTTCTCAAAAATGAAGACAGTATTTTTTACGTTAGTAATAATTTATAGCAGCGGTTCCCATCCTATGGATCGCTGACAATAATATTAAATAATTATTTTTTTAATTTAAAGTCATTATTAGTAAAGTATTATTTAAAGTTACTATCAATATTATGTTATAATTTAAACTATGATGCTATATTCCACCTTTGTATGAAATAGCAATAATACCTTTATGATTAAATAGTGCATTTGTCAATAAAATAATAAATTTTCAATTCTTAATTCATGTTCAACTGAAAAATAATTTTCATACATGCCTGCAGATTCGAAGACATATTTTAATTAGAAATAAAAAATCTAAAACCGAACTCATTTTCTTTTGTTAATATATCTTTGAAATTTACTGTTATTGAAACTGAGAAATAATTTTGTAATTCGAATCAGACGCTAATTTTATTACTTATAGAAAAATAAGTGAATTGCAAGTATTTTTGATTGAAGTTGATATTAATATATTAACAAATTATATTTCCTCATCTATCTATTTCAGACCAACAAAACTATTTTCATTTACTATTTACTCTTCCTTATAAGCGACATCAAACAGACTGCATGAATACCGTATGGATTAATGGAATAATATTCAGTTTATGATTATGACATATTCATTTTTTATATTTATTTAGTTTTTATTGTGAGCTACTCTTTTATGTTTATTCGTGATTTTCTAGATTGATATATTTACAGAAGATTATTTCCAAAATATAATGAAAAGGGCAACTTTTGTTAAACGAGACTTAATAAAGGAAGAAAACTAATGAAATATTTATAAATTTGTTTTTTATAATTCCACAAAATTAAAACAAAATTCAAGAAAGATATCCACTATATATAATAGTTCATTATACACATCAAAAAGATAGCATTTTATACTAACTCGTTAAGTGAATTAAACAGCAGTTTGATGTTTAATTTCCGTGCTTCGTCTCATTAAACTTTAAGCACTTGCATCCCGTCATAAACTGAGAATAAGGCTCAGCATATTCAAGTCAGAAGAGTTTCAAGGAAATTCTATGTCTTCCTTAATGAAAATTCCAAATCACATTTTAACGAACTGGTCATGTTCTCTGCAATCAAGACGAGCGAGGGGACGAAAGTTTGAAAACTGCATGAATTTTGAACGTTGCTGAATAAATGAGGAAAAATATTTCATTAATCATAATGGATTAGTTTCAATATTCGATTATAGTGTGCTTACTAAATATATATAATTTTTGTCGAAATAATCAAACATTAGCTGATGTTTTAAAATAAGAAAAATACTGAATTGATGGCTTTTAATTCCTTTCAGAACCAAGAATGTTTCTTGAGAACGTAAAATATTATAAAGAAATTGAACAATGATATTTTTCGCAACCAAACACTATTTAGGCCAAAAAGGAGTTTCTTGTATCACTCCCTTTTTCTGGAATAAAATATGTAGAATAAACCAAGACAAAAATTAAAATCCTTTGTCACAATTTCCAAGAAGGGATCTAAGAAGAATGGTATAATTAAATAATTTTTAATTATTTGAATAAAATGTTTTAAGATATATTTCATGATGACAAAATGTACTATTTTGCATTTAAGACGTATTTTAAGTATATTATCTACTATTAAATTTTATTATTTTATTTATTTAAAATTTATTTTAATTTATCTCTGCAACGCTGATATAGTTTAAAGATTGTTTATTACTCTCCTAACTTGTAAATGAAAAATATATTTTTCCGAGTTTTAAGGACGGATTACGATATTGAGCCCCTTTATATTTGAAAACAAAAAAATCGTATCAATATATATTATTTCTTAATATTCAACAGGATTTCGTCCCAAATACTTAATTTTTATTAGGAACGATATTTTCACTATTCAAATATTTTTCAGTGATAATAGGAATACTATGTTTCGCAATCAGTTGGAGAGAATCGTGAGACATGCAATCGTCGGAAATTACATTTTACAGTGAAGGTTCGGACACTAGGACTTTAGGGAATCGTCCAAAAATTGATGAAGAAGAAAATTATTTTGGCCCACACGTTTTACAGAAAGCTGATAATGAGTTCAAACTTTCATCAATGGTTTGGTTTGATGTGCATAATTTTTAAATGCATTTTCGGAAAAATAGCAAAAATACTCATGAAGATATAAACGTTTCTTTAAGAAATCACTAATTTTTCCGCATGTTTTTTGATAATTAGATGCAGAGTTTTCAACCTAATTGTGCAAAACTTACAGAATATTTGACAATGTATAAGAGACGCTTTGTATGAAAATTTGAATCAAATAATTCGCATATTACAGGAAATAAGAGAGAGAGAGAGAGAGAGAGAGAGCAAAATTTTTCTCTCATAATTTCAAAGACAGATAAATGGGGCAACTTATGTAAAAATTCCAGTTCAATATCCTAAATATTCAGAAAGATACTTGCATTGAAGCGAGATGAATTTCGGTACACTTTAAGAGAAGCTAAATAATGATTGATATTTTTTAAACTTGAATCTTCGAACTATTGAATATTAATAAGGTTGAATATCATGAATTTTCATGTATATTAATGAAATTAAATACATAATTTAAATTGCATTTCGATGATATCTATTCGAAGATTCAAAATTAATTAATTTCAGTTCGTGCATGGACCTTCATAATTTAGCTTCTATTAGAACATGCCGAAATTCATCTCGCTGCAATGCCAATATCTTTCTCAATATTTAGGATATTGAACTGGAATTTTTACATAAGTTGCCTCATTTATATGTCTTTGAAATTATGAAAGAAAAATTTTGCTACGCTCACACATGCGCAGTAAAAAAATTATTTAATACAAATACTCTTATTTCCTGTAATATTAGAATTATTTACTTCAAATTTTCATACAAAGCTTCTCTTACAAATTTCAAATATTCTGTAAGTTTTGTACAATTTGGTTGAAAACTCTGCATGATCCCAGATAGCAATTTTAGTTTGCAGCAAATGTGGAGCAGACTTGCACTGCAAGTCTGCAAATTTTTCACGACAAGTGTGCAAGTGTGAAACAAGCTTGCAGCAAGTTAACGCAAGCCTCGAAGTCACCATAGGACGAACTTGCAGCAAGTTTGTCGCAAGCTTGCATTGCAAACTCATTCCAAATTATAGCAAAAACAGAGTACGAACACAACCGTGATAGAACTCGCGACCTCCCGGTTCCGAAGCGGAGACGCTAACCATTCAGCCAGCTGAACTCTGAGCGGCGAAGATAGATTTCGCTAATACATCGTTCGATTCGATTCGTATACGATTTATTTAAATTTTTTTCTTGATATCATTAATTTTTTGAGTTGAGAATATGATTTGCAGTTAAAGAGAGAGCGATTTTCGCTAATAACAACGTTTCGCTAGTAGAATAAATTATGAAATTAGAGTTCAAAAGTAATTTACGTTAAAATGGGACAAAATGTATAAGTTTATTTTTCAACAAACATTGACTGTTTTTTCGGTTTAATTTTGTTTATAAACACTAAAATTTCAACATTAAGAAAAAGGCGATATAGCTTTCTTTAAAGTGCGAGTGATATATTTAGTAAAAAGATGGAAAATGTTTCAAATTTTTTTTTATAAAAAAGTTAGTTTTTTTTTTACAAATTATCATTGATTTATTGAATTAATAAAAAGAAGGACGGTCTAGAAGATGCGATTAAAAATCGGATGTTTTTTTTAAAACAGAGACAAAGATAATTATCTCTTTGTGCTGTCTTTGCAGGAAGCATGTTTTGCATATTTGTTGCAAGTTTGATTTGCAAGCGAGGGTGGCGCTAGTTGTCACAGCGAACTTGCTACAAGTTCGTTTCAAGTTTAACGCGTCAAATTTTGCCATGACAAGTCAAAATCAAACTTGGTGCAAACTTACGTGCTAACTGGGATATAAGCAAAAAACATGCGGAAAATTAGTGATTATTTAAAGAAACCTTTATATCTTCACAAATATTTTTGCTATTTTTCAAAAATGCACGTAAAAATTATGCACATCAAACAAAACCATTAATGACAGTTTCAACTTATTATCAGCTTTCTGTCAAACGGGGTGGGCCAAAATTATTTTCGTCTTCATCAATTTGTGGATGGCCCCCTAAATGCCCTCGTGATTTCTTCACTGTAAAATGTGAGTTCCGACGATTGTATGTCCCAGCATTCTCTGCAACTGATTGCGTTTTCCTTTTAAATCCATCTTTTTCGCAGTTTAAAAATGGTCCTTATCATTTATCCACCAATGTATAAAGTTGTTCTGAACAAATCTTTAAGGGGTGATAGAGTTTATTACAACAATCAATTTTCTATAGAAATGAATAGATCCAAGTAATGCATTGACACATAAATACAAGGAATATGCATGAAACTAAACATAAATTGTTAGTTAACAGCATATATAAAGTGCCTTATATGAGAGTTAAATCAGGAACTTTTGATTATTTAAAATTAACTATGTTGGCCATGATATTGCTTGTATAAGAGAAGTTTTCAGCAAAGATCTTTTGAAATAAAATTAAAGAACGTATTGATTTTAATAAAAATTATAAAAATTCACGATTTTACTCAACTTTCTCAGACAGATGAATTATTGATTATGTAAACAACATACCATTATGCAAAATTTTTATATTTATATGTGCTACTAACTAACATTTAAAGCACAAAAATTCCCTGGGGTACATAGAAATTTCTCAGTCTGTATAAAAGTTCCCAACATAAAACAGGGTAGTCACAAATTATTGGACCCATTTCAAAAATTGATTTAAAAAAACAGATAACGATAAAACAGATGTTACGACTACTGTTTTTTTAATGATATCTCATTTTAATTTTTTCCAGGTAGACAACGCGCCGTTACGGTAGTCTAGGTGATCGTAAATTGTTGGACTTCTTCCATTTTTAAGAATCATTATCTGCGAAACTATTAAAGCTAGAAGAACAATAAAAGCATGTATTTGCAGGTACTTTTATGTTCTTTAATTTGCTATATCAATTATATATCGAAAACTGAAAAGTGTTTGAAATATTTAAGAAAAACTAAAAAAGGATGCCAGAAAACGTGCACGGTCTTCTGCTGATCGGTATCCATTGCGTATTGAAATCTCTCGTTGTAGCAAATTTAGAATGCCATAATGGTACGCCACCTATCTGAAAAAATAAAGTTTTTTATTTTCTTTCTCATTTTAAAAAACACAGTTGTAATATTAGTTGTTTTTTAAAATTTATTTTTCAAGTAGGTTCAATAATTTCTCTCCACTCTATACTGAATTATTATATGAGCATTGAAATATTTTTAAATCCTAATATTTAACAACATGAAGTAAACGTTTTATACCTACTGCTAATGGTATAAATTAATATTGTGAATAGGCTATTAAACTAAATTTAATATAAATAAAAACATTTCTCTGATTTTGTTATTATTTGTACACGTCTATGCTTTATTCTTTCTTGTCTTTTTTCATCCAAAAATTTGTATTACAGTAAATATTATATAATTAAATGAGAAGATTGTGAATTTTGCAGTTCATATGATATAAATTTGTACCGTACCACCATGTTCTTGTAGATTTTCATTCATCTAAACCGATTCCTTTATCGCTCATACTGTTTAGTACCTTTTGGTCAGCTTTGTAAAATAATAACTTCAAGTGTAATGAATTGTTTCTTTTGGTTTTTTTCCCTCTTATAATTTAAATAAAAAATCCAGCAGTTAAATTTAATTAAATTTTGATAAAATATTCTTTACACAAAAAAACTGCTCTTGCATAATTTTGATTCTTTTAGCAGGAATATTTCTTAAGACGAATAAAAAAAATGTGTAAATTGTTCCGAGTCATTCATTTGTAATAAATTTAAATTTTCTTTTTAGCTTTATGCATGATAAACAATTTTAAAATGTATTTTTTTATTTAAATATTCTTCAGCAATATATTTTGACTTCAAAATTTTGCTTAATTTTAATTAATTAAAGTTGTAATTAAAATTTCCAGAAAAGGGAGAGATAGGAATATGCTCCGAGGTGCGTATTCCTATCGTCCAAAGTTTGCTTGTGATAAATTCCAGGTCCAGCGGTCTGCTCACAGATACACATATTTTTTTTACTATTATGCAGTTTTTTCTGTTAGTGGATTTTGCAATATTTTTACTCCGAGAGAACGAAAGTGATTGTTAAAAGTAAAGTTATTAAAAAAACGAAAGGTAGTGCTCGTTGATTCACCAGTCTTATTTTTCATGTTTTTTTTTTCAAATTTTATTTTTATTTCTTAAGCACCAATGTGCATTTTATTTCTTAAGCACCAATGTGCATTACATCTTTCGTGAGTAAATCTGCCACAATCAGTTTTGAGATATGGTTGGCGGGCTAAATGCTCGTCTTAGACGGGCATAAATCTTCTAGAATATTTAATAAAGATAATAATATTCGCATTTTTATATGTGTGGATACATATAGAATTATTCAAATTCACGTTGGAAAAATAAAAGGGCAATCCAGTTGTACAGAAACTAACAAATAGCATGTGAGTACTAGGAACAGAAACATCTTTTGGGGGTGTTAGATATTGCTTAAGGCTAATGCATAATGCAAGGATGACAAACAAGAATAAAACAACAAAATTTGATTTTAATTTTATTCCCGGTCAAATGAAGTTTGTAAACTATAATACGTCCAGCAGGGCTCCATGATTTGGCCAAAAGTACTGAAACACGCATAAAAAACATGCTATTTTGTATTACACATAAAGTTAAAATTTCCAGTCATATGTACTACACATTCTGAAGAAGTTAAACATTTTCTTACTAGAATGAGCGAGAGAGATTGCCTTTGAAATTATACATATCAACCTATTTGCAGTACATTAAATGTTGCATATTACTCATGAGCAATCCATTAACTTGATTGACGCAGGCCTGTATTACTTCTTCATACTCTCATGCAACATCCTCTAGCGCATTTAAATGATGCTTGTTATTCTATATTCCTCACCGATATTTAGTTCCTCACATCTGATATATCCCTTCAGTTTGTCAATGTTCTTATGAGTCACCCAGTATTTACAGACCACTTTAATTCTCATTTAATATTAGACGTTTTAATTATATGACATATATATCTCAAACATGTATTTAATTTTAGACTGAAATTTTTTAAAACCAAAAATGATTTTATAAATAACTAGTATACTTCAAATTACAAGATTAACTTACAATTTCCTGTTCTTTAGAATAAAAGAATACTTTTTTCTTTCATTTAAAACCCGTAAAAAACTAAATTTCATCAACAAAACCCTACTTCATTATAAATTCACATTTAATTATTTTTTTATTTCAAACTATTACATCATCCATAATCATTATATTAAGTATGTTCAGTAAATATTTTACAGCAAAATAAATTAAAATATTGTATTTCCAACACGAAATTTTCATAATACCATTCTTTACAAAATTGAAGAGAAAATCTCTTTGTCTTTTCACATAAAGCTTTCTATGAAAAATATTTTTTTCAGCACCGTAGCTCTTACATTCTGCATTCATCAGCTAATCTGTTTAAAAACTTTTTCCCGAAATTCCCTGATTAATGAGAAAATAATTTGACATTGTTAGTTCTTAGGATTAATTGAGTTATTATATTCGTGGTTGGAAGTCCGAAATGTATTTTTTATCACAAATAAGGTAATATTGGCCTAGTTAAAATTTCATTTCTAATCTCAAATTAAGAAATTGCAATAAAATGCTTTGTTGAAAGATGAAAATGAAAAGGTATACTCATTATATAAATTCGAGTTACATTATGAGTAATAGAGGAACTCGTTTAAAATATTTCCTAGAACAGCATTCTTAATTAATTTCTTTCAGAAAGAAAAAATTATTTATCTAATGTTTGTTTTTACTCAAAAGATTTTAGACGCTTCTTATAGCCAATTTATGTGTAAATGTAAACTGTCAATTTTCCGCAAAGTGTGTTTAGGTTGTTTTAAAGCGTTTAGTAAATTTTTGTGAATTTTCCGTTCAGAAAAAATGTTTGTATAAGAATTTTTTGACTGAATAATGAGTTACTTTTTGCTTAAATATTTGTTAATTTAAAATGGAATTATTTAAAGTTTTTCTGGTGAGACTTAAATTTTTTATGAACAGAAGATGGATTTTAAAAAAATTTTAAAATAATGGACATTTATAGGGGTTATGATTTTTTTCACGTTTAATTTCAATAATTTATAATTTTTCCAATGAAAACGTGTTTTTTGATATTTAATGAAACTTCTTGGTTATTTTTATTAGTACTTTTAATTAAACTATATATACTTTTAAGAAACAAGGGTGATATTAATTGAAAACGGAACGAAGACAAGAAGAAAACAAATTTTTATGAAGTTTAAGGTATATAAAAATATTTTACAGAAGCAACTAACACTCAGAAAAAATTTGTTAATGTATAAATGGAGGAATATATTTTGTATACAATAATTATATATGAGATCGAATCTAATTGAAATTTAGGAAAACTTTAGATATTTATTTGACACAATTTTTTGTTGTGTTTTTGCAAACAAATAAATAACTGGTCGTATATGTTACTAAAGCATGAAAATACTACAATAATTTTTGAAAAATTACAAAAGATGTAATAAACAAAAAAAATTTGGATACTTTTATGGAAAAGAATGAGATTTTTAATAGAAATTTTAATGTTTCTTATAAAATTTTAATTTTCATTTAAGGTATCCGACTACGTTCAGAGGCCTTTTTTTAAATAATGATATTTGAAGCAATATTTTTGTATTTTTATATGACATTTATGTTAAAACTTAATAAATCATAGAAAAAAGTTAAATGAATTAAATATATTTTTTAAAATTTGAAAAAACTTAGATTTTTTGCACTAAATTTGACCTTTTTTCAAACACCCTCGTTCAAAAAGAAATGATCAGAATGATAAATCCTTTAGCATATATAATCCTTCAACTATTGGCTAGGTCCTGAAGCAAAGGTTTTGCAATATATCTAAAAACATGTAAATTATAAGAGTTTTAGTGTGAAATCATGAATTTTTAAAGAATTTTGGCCTTTTTTCAAACCTTAAAAGATACATAACTTTTTAATGGAGCATTATTTCACTTATATTTTGGTTCATTACCTAGACGATATAATAAATAATATGTATGCCAAATTTGAGACGGATATTTTAAGTTGAATTTTAGTTATCGTGTTTGAAAAATTAAAACTTTGCAAAAAATCACATTTCGAGAAAAATGAGTTTAAAGTTTATTTTTAATTTACAATGAGAATAAAAAAAAATTTTTCTTCAATACTCCCCAGTTTTGTAGGCTAGACCTTAGTTTTTACCATCTTAGCACATTTTAAAAAATTTTCTGATTGGAAATTTTTTTTAGTCGTTTTCTTGAGCCTTATGTGTCAGAATCGTTTTCTATCATTCAGTCGCCATCGATAGATTTGAATATTGTTTTTCAGTCAAATAAATTTATAATGCCTATTAGTTGATCTAGAGATACTTTTAGTGATTGCTATTGATCGTAAGTACAATTTATGTACTTTTCCTACGTTTATTATCAAAAATTACATCATTAACGGAGTATCAAGATACTGCAATGATTCAAAATTACCTAAATTTGCAACAATGTCATAGAAAACAAAGAAATTCACACTGAAAATCTTTCAAAATAATACCTGGTATATGTAAAATAGTATAAAACAAAAATAAACAATAAAATTTAAATATCTTAAGTAAAAATAATGAAAAATGTTTCTTTATCGTATTATTTACCACTCCATTTTCAACTGTCAAGTTCTACTAAAATGTCTCTAATTTCACTTCTGATCATCATAGATGTAAAATAAAAACTGTTTTGAAAACTAAAAACAATAGGCTTTCAGATAAGACATTAAAAAAAAATTATGATTTTCGGTCAAAAATGGGTTTTCGAACGTATGCGGATACCTTAATTAAACATTTATTAAATATACAATCTGCAAAATGCTGGATACATATATGAAATTGATTTAGACTGACATTTATTTTGTTATTATTCACTAACTAATGAAAATTTATTTCATTCATCAATCATAAGAATTGAAACACTTTAATTAATTAAACCTTGAAAGCTTGTTCTAAGTAATCAATAATATCAAATTCCTTCCTCGCAAAAGTGGAAATTTAATTAGGATTCTGTTCGTAAGTCTGAAATGACCAACAGTCATATACTTAGCAGCAGCAATCGTTCATATACTTAGCCTTAAAATTAAGTTTTCAAAGTTAATCTGTCTCTGGATCTATTTAACTTTCCAGAAGACGTTTTATTTTGGGTTCAATCTCTATCTTTTGTCAAAACTTTTTGAAATTTTTCAAAACTTGCATTTGTAACTTCTTGCTCCTTCATGGGAGGGTTGGAAGAAAGAACAGATACTACAGAAGAAACGAGGTGGCCCATTTTTGATGGTTGGGTTTGTGGCCATATAGATGCGTTTGCGCTGATATTTATCCCCTTTGTGAGCTAGCGTGTAAGTTTGATTCAACATTATGTTTATGACAGGAAATATAAACTATATGTAAAATACTGACTTTTAATAGCTGGAATCTTTTTATGCTCATCAAATACTGCACCCATCCTTATTCAAGGAAAAGTTGGTGAAGAGCACCCAATACAATATGCAAGTTGTTTACGCACTTCATGACAAAGAAATTACTCCATATAGAAAGGGAAGCATATTAAATATTCTCTAGTCTTCTTGAAAATCGTATTTATAACTAAAAAAAATCTTATTTTCCCGAAAAAATATTCCTATAGATGGTTTTTTCTTTTTTTAGAAGATCCAATAACTAAGGAGTAATAAACTAAAAAGAACTTCTCTAACAATTTGAGGTCAAAATGAGCTGGCACCTATGTTAATGCCCCAAAACTGAGTGTCTAAAGGGTTAAAGTTTTGTAGAGTTTAAAACACTGTTATAAATCTTTACTAAAGAAACATCATATTGTCCATATTCAAATTTGAAGCGTAAATATTTTCTTTCGTAGAATATCAATTTTACATTTAAAAATTTAAAAGTTCTCAGAAATGTAAATTATATAAAGAAAAATATATATTTTATCTCCAGGTTTCATTCTTAATATTTAACCGTAAAAACGCATTCATTCTTGCGTTAAGAATTTTAAATCATTTTAAAAGGCACACTATCACAGCCTGAATACTGTTTGATATCCTTTTCAGAAATGCTTTAACTTTTCCCAGTATTTTCATAACATATTTATCGTTAATTTTGGCAAAATTCTTAGGAATATGAAAATTTTAAATTTCAAGAGATAAGTGAAATTTGACAATGAAACGATAGGTAAAGTGATTTCAGGGCTTTAAAAAATAACTTTCTTTCTAAAGCATTGATGTCTGAAATCTGTTTTGAAAAAAAAATATTTAAAATTTTCTCATAATATTTCTTAGTGAGAAATAATGATAGGTAAAATAATTGAATTTTAACGATAGTTGATGTTGCAGTATACTGAACATTTAGTTCAGAAGCAGACAATTTTTCTGCTTTTTTCCTTTTTATTTTGTCTTGTTCCTATTTGCCTTGTTAAAAACAAACTTGTGATTAAAGATCGAAAATATAAATTTATTATCCAAGAAATGGATAGAAAATTAATTTAATTTCAATGTTACTAACTTAGAATTTCAACCACATATTTTTGAATCGAACATAAGATATGCCTAAGAAGCATGTGTTATTTAGAAAAATATTTTAAATTGTTATATATTTTGCTCCAATTGTCATAGATTATGAATGATTCGAAAGGAAATAGAAACTACGAAGCAAAAGGCTGCTATAAAGAAAAGAAAGTGACAATACAAAGAAAAAAAAAAATTATTTCTTAATGGTGTTCTCTACGACTTTTCGATGTTGAAGTGCACTAGGATTCTTTCGACAAAATTGTAACCTCAAAATTACATTACCCAAGTGAATGATTTAAGAAAAAAAGGAACTCAAAATAACTCATGCAGTCCATTTTTATATTACAAACAATATTACTAATTTAAATCATTAAATTTTGAATAATCGTTTTATTTGGCGTTTACTATTTTTTCCAGTTCTCCCTATAAATTTTAATTTTTCTACTACGGACTTCTCATTCAAAAATAAAGGTAACAAAAATCAAAGTAAGGACTTCTGTTCTTATGAATAAATTGCATTGCAAATGTTGTGGTCAATACATATTATTGCTGTTAGTGAGCGAATTGACCTATGGAATTAAACGGTTGTCAAAATATTCTTCCAAGTAAGCGAAAGCCTGACAAATCCGATGAGGGATCGCAAGTGTTTTATAAACCAGCCTGTTCCGAATAAATTACTCAAGGCGTCAAGATTAGCTAAAGATTTGAAAAAGCTTTTAACGAACTGATTGGCGTTAATTAATCCCCTATTAGAATACGCCAATGATGACTCTAATCATTTGCCCATGCAGTAGTTTTTCCAGCATAAGTATTAACTGGCAGACAAAAATATCGATTATAAATATACCTATATATATAATTTGTGCACGAATTGCACAAATACATTTCCATCAACCAAAACCACGAAAAGTATTTAAGATAATAGAAATAATGTAAAATTTTATATATTGGTTGAAATTTAACAATCAAATTTTAAATGTAATAGCGAGTTACTTCAAAACTAGAAATATGAGTTATTTGCTTTTTATACACTGAAATGCCGGATATTTAGGGATGGGCAGTGTTAATAACAAGTTTATTAAAATTTGAAATTGAGTAAAATTCATTATGTACCTAGAATTGCCTGTTGTAAAATTATTGACGGAGTTATCTAAATATCTTGAAATACAACTTCAATTGGATGTTGGATTTCAGTTTTGGAGTTTTCTATAAATGATGCCATTACAATTGCATTTTCATTTCAAGGAAATACAGCCAACTGGAAGTTTTGGTGTATAACTAATTTGAGTAATTTAACATTTTCTGTTGTTAATGTAGCATATTGATTGAGAAATAATGATCCAATTTGAACAGATATCCAAATTGTATGTATGAGGACCTTGTAAATTTTCCTTGGGGGATAAAGAATGAAAAAAAATCTTAACTTATTTTCCACTTTTTATTTTTTCATTGTGAAAACTGGTTTGGCTTTTAAAAATTTGTTTTGTCTAATCCAATTTCCTTATCTTTGAATATTGGAAACTTGATTTGCATTTTTTTTTTAAATTTCAAAAGAATTTTCAATGTGGGATAAGAGACGAAGATAAGTATTTTCGTAAATTAATCTGTTCAAAATAAATGAAAAAATAGAGAGATAATTAAAAATAAAAATAAATACTGTTGGTGCAGGACATTATTGACGCCTTGATAAATTTGTTGTTTCGTCTTTTTATTATTCTAAGACATGCTTAAGCAATTCAGTTTTACTCCCAAAATATTCAGGTTAAAAGTTAAACTAAAACACTTATTAGCGTATTTAGCGTCAAACACTTATTAGCGTATTTAGAGTTAAACACTTATTAGGGAATTTGTTAATTACCTTGAACTTTGCGATTTGATTTGAATTTGAAAAATGAAAATTAGAACCTTGTTATCTATTTGTTTAATCTATAAAATGTGAATAAAGATATTTTTGTTTCTTTACTGGTTGCTGTTAATATATTTCGTCTCTATTTTTCCAAACGCGTTTTCTGTATTTAGTCTTAATTTCAATAAAAACTAGAAAGCACATTGTCTTGTTATACGTTTAAATGTTTATTCGTTTATTTAATGTATGTTCATAAATGTTTAACACATTTCATTTTATATTTCCTTAGAATTATACGACGAGATTGCATCATAAACTTCCTCAAATGCATCATAATTTTATATATATTTTCAAAAATTGCTTAAAGCCTTGATTTTACAAGTATATCATTTAAACCAAAAGTAATGAGTTACGATTCTCTCGTGTCTCGGCTGCAAATAAATATTTCCAAACATTAATATTGTTTTATAGAGAGAGGAGATCCAAAGTAATCTCCGCTGGAGATGATACCGACGTTCACTCCCCTGTGTAATGTACACGATTCACAAATTTCGCGTTATTGCCCATTAATGCCACATTAGGGACCACAGCCTCAGAGTGAATGTCAAATTTATTAGGGAAATATAATCCCGCAGCGGTCAGACGTAAATTGTAGCAATTATTCCTTTTCCGAATGCTGCACCTGACAAAAAGGAGCAAAGCTGACTTCTTGCCGCATCTTATAGAGGTAATATCTATTCCTAATATTTGAGATAACTCACCGTTGCCTGTGAAGTTATACGTGTCATTTGTGCTGCATTTGTTACAGCAATGAAGAAGTTTGTGTTAAGCTCAATATCACAAATTCGAGGATAGTATTCTTCTTTAGAGGATATTCATACTTTAGAGGATATGTATTCATTTAGAGTTTATCTTACAATAGATTCAACATAAGCATTGTTTTTATTATGTTTAAAGCTTGGAAAATGGGCTCTGTAACAATTTCTAGGACATGTGTTAAAACAGGACATTTGACGATTTATTTTCTTTACTTTAATTGATTTCAGCCCACAGCCCATATTTGGCATAGCTGCGCCAATTATATGTCTCAAGATTAATGACATCAATTGGCAGAGAAATATTGTGAATATGAAATGCTTAGTTACGATATTTGTCTGAATATTTTCCAGATAATGGGAATCAAAAAGCTGAAATCTAGAAAATTAAGTATAAATATTGATGTAAAAACTTACTCAAGAACATCAATTCTAAAAATGAGAAAACGTGTTAAAAATTTAGAAGGTATCATTTTTAGGAAAAGCAAAAAATTACGAGTAACATAGAATATGTTTTAAATGGGAAAAATTAAAAATATACTCTTTGATGATTTTATGAAGGATTTAATAACATCTAGTAACGGCAATTTCCCACCAGTACTCTAATAGCTAGAAACAAGGTATAATTGAAGAATTCAAATCTGAAATATAATGTAATGGGCTCTATCGAAGATGTCATCTAAACCAGAATAATTCAGAAGAAGTTAGACCAATGAGAGCTTAGTAGTAAATTGTGTACTATCGAATCGGGATAGCGAATCGGAAGTAGAATGTAACGGGCTCAATAAAGATGCCCTCTTGACCATAATATTCAGAAACTTATAGACCGATGTGTGCTTGGTAGTAAATTGCGTACTATAGTTGCGAGGGCTGGTTGCTGGAGGTCAGATTTTCAGCCAGACGAAACATAAATGGGGACCATTTTCCCATGAAAGTCCTCCAAGGAGTCAACCTATCCTCCCCATATACTGGAGCTCAAACCTTACTTATGTCTTATTTTACGCCTAAAATTATCTATAGTGACTCTAACCAATAAAATTTGTCACACTTTCCCTTTGTCATGATTTTTTGGCCCATGTATCTGGCTACATGATACAAGTTAGGCCACTAAGAATTAGCCAGCAACAGCACGTTACGATTACGTATTCCACAAAGCGCACGGATACGAGATTTTTTAACTTTGGTATCTGGAGAGTCCTTTTTGGTCGATTGGAACACTCAGGGGAAATGAAGTATTCGATAATTCCATCAGCATTAGAATCGATGACATCATTAGTCGCCTCACCGTAACGTGTTAATCTGAGAGCATTGTTTCGGAATCAGAATCAGTTGAAGTGGATAGGAAGTTTTTTTCTTTCATTAATTAAACTATTTTCAAGCGACTTCTTGTATATAGCATATGTTTTTTTTTTATTCAGGAGTACTTTTAAGCTGTTTAAATACAGATTTTAAAAATATATTTTATTCTGATGAGTGAATTAATCTGCTGACGCGGTTTTTTACTTTAAATCGATTGAAATGAAACGGATTTAACAACTAAAGCCGATTTGATGCTATGAATGGTAGTTTTTCTTTATTTCCTTCATTTGCTGTATTTGTTGAAAAAACTTTTTGCAATTTCCACTGATGTAATGTTAAAAACCTTAGCAAGTTAATTTTTCCGCAATTTCAAAATTATTTCTGAAAGTCGGTTTTTCGCCAATATTGCACGTTTGAGATTTAAATATGTTTTTTTCATAATGAATCTTTCGCAATCGGTTTGGTTTGAAGTGCTAAACTGATATGCTGAATTGAACAATTATACGTATTTGTAGAGTATAATGCTGATTAATTGGAGAAACAGATTTGACTGATTTTAAAATTTCAGATGAAGCAGAAGTAAAGGGCTATATTCATTGTTTTAGCTCTTCTTGCATCGGATTTTTTCTATTGGCAGCTGCATAACTGGTTACAGGTCTTTTTGTGAGAGTCAACAAACTGTTTAGTGTCAGGATATGTGCCTTTTATTTTTTCACCTCTACTTTAATCATTTTATTCAAGGTTAGAGAAGAACGGGAAAAAGAAATATCAGTATCCTTAGAATTTAAGTACTTTCTTTCAAAGAGTAGGTACTTATGTTCTGGCTAGACATTTTCAGCATAAAAGCTCAAGTGCCTGTCTCCTGGATAAAGATTTCCGCTTAGCCCTAATGCTGGCCTTAAGAGAACGTAGAGGATTAGCAATAACATCCAACACCACGTACCCTTCTTAATGTACTATGGAATTCTTGGGGGAGCAAGAGATGACAATGAGGAACTTTGTTTCATGGAGTTATCCATCCTTTCGTATAGAAATATGGCGTAAATGTGTTACTTCTTAAATTTGCAAATTACCAACCATTTTCTACAATAAAATATTCTGTAACTCCCCGTGAGATATAAAGCCTTTTGGTGAAATGAGTTCTCAAAATAATATATACAGAAAGTTCCGAGATAAATGGAAAAAGTTAGTTTAGACTGGATTGCTACATCTGAAAAGAATTTAAAATGCAATAACTTAATATTCTATGCTCATTTATGAGACCACTGTTTTTCTTGCAGGGGCCTTGACGATTTAAATAATGATCACTGAAACCTCAATATATTCAGAGGAGATGCATGCTTATACCGACCCGAATCCTCTTTTGATAAGTGTACAGTCAATGTAAAAACGACATCTGTTTGATCTGAAAATATATGCTCATCGTAGTTGTGGGTAATCTGGTGTTATTAAATAGATTTTATAGCCCATACCACGAATACAAGATTCTGGATCTCTATTTACTGGTCACTGCGAAGTTCAACAAGGGAAGGCAGTTCTCATATATGAGCAATCCTATCATCCGCAATTATCTTTTTATAGTAGATGGAGACTAAACGTTCAGAGTTGCTTCCGACTTAAGTTCTGAGCAGCAAAATATGACAACTTTCGCTTGATGACTAGCAAACTGTCAAAACACAGCGTAGCCTACCAGCCAATTGATACTCCGGAGACGGAGGGAAGTATAAAACCGAAAGGAAACTAGATCGCCAAGGTAGCTCCAAGCTTTCACATCTAAAGTAAATGTATCCCCGAGAGGCAAAGATTTCGATGGAGAAACAGGAAAAATGCTTTCTCCGTTTTCATGTTCTTAAAACAAAATGCGTCTCCTATATGGTCGCCTATTTTGTCACATAATCTTATCTTTCCCGATTAGAAATCAATTAAACCTTCTTAATTGAAGTGTTGAAGTATATTGAGGGAGTAAAACGTTATTCAATTCCGCTTGGGCAATGTTCGTCAGTTCTATCAGTCGGTATGTAGCACAAAAAATCTACTATTAAAGCATCGATAATTGCTTTAGAATATGTGAATCTGTATTTTAAAAATATAGTTATTTTCAACTGGTTAGAAAATTATAAAATATGTTTTAAGAACTCATAATTGTGTAAATTCATAGTTGTTGAGATTTGACACTAAGAAAAAAATTAAGTTTTTTTTTTAATTAAGTATTATAATTTGTGACAATACATTTCATTGGTTTGTGCAGAAATTTTGTCACTATAGACAAATTCAGCAAAAATACGTGATATAAGAAGGAAATAGAGGACGAAATGATACATTTAGTACTGAATTTTAAAAATGAAATGTTTGTTAAATCTATTTGATTTCTTGTTTTTTGGAAGAAATTTAATGCCATTATTTCAAATATTTATAATATGGCATGAAGAGATTAAAATATTGAAATGAAGTGTATTTATAGTTCTAAATTTCAATTACAGGAATTAGTCAGACTTCATATAAAGATATTTTCATTAAGAAACAATGTTTGGAAAGTTAGAGAGTTTCTAAGAAATATTTTATTTCTATCATAGAGAAATTTAAAGATAAGTTAAATACAGAGTAAAAAAAGGTTTTTTTCATAAAATAAAAATAAATTCAGAATGATTTATTACTTTAATATTATATAAAATTTTCAGATTCAAACACAGCTGAAGATCAAAACATTAATGAGTAATGATTTTGGCCATTTTCTCATGTTCACAAACCAAGGCTTTTTGTTATGAATTCTTCATTCAAACAATTAAGCGAAGTAGGTGTTTTTACTGATAAAAGTATATGTTTTGAAACAGAGTTATCTCATATGGATTAATACGTCTTCAAGAAATTTTTCAGGTTTTTGTTTTTTTCATACACATTTAAATTTACTGAAATTTTGAATCATCAAGTTATGGAGCTTAAAAGTGAAGACATATAGCTTAGCTTTAAAATAAAGATATATCGCCAAATTGAATGAAGAGAGATTCAAACCAAAGCCATGAGCCTTAAACCAAAAATATATTGTAATAAATTTTCCTGGCAAAAGAAGAAAAAATAATTGTCTTAATTTCTATTCTCATGAAATCTACTAATCAACTAGATCAAAATAATTTTCTTAAAATAATTAAGAGAGCATTGCAGGTCACCTGCGTGAACAACAATTTTCACAGAAAATAGCAAGGAAATCCAAACAGAATATTAAACATGTTTCCTTATCAAATCGCTGTAAACTACACCAACGCTATTTCATTATATCCTGACTGAAGGTAACACAATTAAAAATCTAGCAGAAGCAGTTCTATAAAAATTTTTATAAACTCGAAAATATTCCTTCTCGTGACTCCCCATTAGGTAAGGTAAAGTTTCCTTGCACAAAGTTGCTATAAAAGTGATGATATACCGATATTATTCAGGAACTCGCTACTGCACTTTCCTAAGCATGCGGCTCAACCGTCAACTCTAATGACATCCTAATGGCTTAGTAGTTCGGCATGATTATGAGAAGATGTCACCGAGAAATCATACATCTTAAAAAGGCGTGTGGTGTCATGGGATTTAATTCCGTTTATTTATTGAAGGGAGTTATTTTCCATGAATACGATTTTCTCCCTCACAAGCATATTTAATATTTTCAAATTCTTAGTCTAGGTAGACTTATGGAGGAACGAGAGAAGGAAAAAAAAGAATTGAAATTTAATTCTCCCTATAAAATGATGTATCAATTTAAGTAAAGTGTTATTATGGATACGAGTTCAGCCTTTGTATCTGAGTAAAAAAGAGTGGTAAAATTATGAACTAACTGAACTTAAACTATATAATGAGAATTATTCCTGGTATCGCCAATAAAGTGAAAAATAAATTTATTGTGATGGGGAGAGTATGCAACAAAAGTCAAAAGCAAGTTTGCATAATAAAGAATGCTTTAAAAGTGATGTTGAAATTTAGATAAAGTGACGGGAGGCTGTATTTTCAAACAGCCGCTGATGTTAAAGGCGTAGGACTACTTGACTCGAGAGGCTCCTTTGTTTCTGGAAGTTTTTTGTGAATTTTTAAGTTTAAGAAAGTTTTATTTGTAACTTCTGTTGTTTCTCTTTATCTATAAAATAAGACATTAGTTATGTTTTTAACATATGTAGTTACAGAAAATAAGGTATCTCCCATATCATGTTTTTGGCGTTTAGGCGGGTGAATCAATTTCCTTCCTGAGACCCCAATGTAAGGAACGTAGTCCTACGTTAAAAAGAAGCTTGCTTTTAAGTTCGATTCATTAAATAGAGACTGTATAATTCATTGTATACTTTCTTCACTCAAGATGTCTTCTGTGAGAGACACATTACACGCTTTTTTAAATATGCTCTACGTTATTCTAAACTTATAGATTTCAAAACAGTATTAAATAAACGAAATAAATTTAAATTTATTTCTCAAAGCGTATTATCGAAACGTCTCCTATAGGAAAACTTTATTTTATCAGAAAATACAAAAATGAAACATTTTCAGCTTTTTAGTGATATATTTTTATGTATTTAGAACCTATAGCCACAACAATAACGAAATTTATCATTCAAATTTGGTCTCAGAGCTGAGGAGGATATATCATCTGATTCAGCATATTGATACAGCACTATTTAGAAATGTCGTTTGAAGCATGATATATTGTTTTATGCATATTTCATGAGCGCTGATTCTAATTTTTCAGGTACCAATTCAAGCGTGTGCTTCCGTCATAAGTTTATGCATGTTTTACGGAGAGTTTAGTAATAAAACTCTATCTAATTCCTTAGATGATTATTTAATATAATAAACATGACGCTATGCTAATACATTACATATCATTCTAATATTAGTTATTCAGGATATAGTAAATAAAATGTCAATCATTCTGTCAAGTGTATGCATGAGTGATATGAACAAAATTTAGAATTTTTAATATTGAGCACGGAATATTTCTGCAGAATTGGCCGGTCATTGGCATCCTTGGCTGTAAAAGAAAGTAATGTAATGTGTTAGAATGTGTTCGCCGAAAAATGTGATGAGATAGTTGCAGGTGAGGCAAAAATGTGACAGTACACTTTTTGTAGACATTTGCACTCTTCTGGCTAACAAATAAAGGCAGCTGTTCATAAGTATGACGACAATTGGTGGTAGAACGAGGAACTGCTGGCCTTAAATTTTAGTCAGTAGGGAGCACATGTTCGAAAAAAATATTATGTTGATCCATTTATATTCATGTGGAACAATCTTACCTCATTCTGTTGTATGTACTATCATGATATAAAAAAAATCCAACATTTTATATTTCAGTTTTTATAGGAAAAGTGTATACTGATGGAGAATTAACCATTGCAGGTTTTATTGCTACAAACGTAAAAAGAGCTGCAACTTATTTAACTTTGCAAAAAATACCATTTCACCACAAATATAATGTAAAATAATACTCTTTAAATTATTTATTTCATTATCACGAAAGATCTCTTTCAATATACAATTTTCACTGCCAAAATTGCCCAACACTTGGAAAATTGAGATCTACCAACAGATTCTACAGACTCCATTGCAATTAGGTTGGAATCAATGGGGATAGAATACTAAGAAATTGTAGAAATGACAACAGAAATCTTTTGATGTGAAAAACATGTATTAACCAAAGCATGAAACAGCAATAGATTTTTGGAGATAATGGAAATAAATTAATAAATATAAAAAAAAACTTTTGAAAAAAAAAAACGGCTTTTACCAATGCTTTAAAAGAGAAAAAAATATCTTTATTTCTCAAAAATCTGGAGGTGAAAACAAAATTCGGAAAAGCATGAGGCACAGGTAGAAAATCTGAAAGTAAATTAGAATTGTAATTATATTTATAATATATTTTATATGATGAATGTTTAATAATATTTCGTTTCTTATGATAATCATTGTGGTGGTTTTATACCTTTCTCCTATTGTTTTCAGCGCTTCACGCTTTTACGATTTTTGTTTTGACCTCCAGATTTTTGAGAAAAAATATTATTTTCTTTTTTTTTAATGCATTGGTAAAAGCGTTTTCTTTAAAGTATTTTTTATATTTATTATTTTGTAGTTTTTAGTCTTTAATTTATGTCATAAATCTATTTTTACTCATAGGATATCTTGATCCTAAACTTGCTCACATCTGAAGAGTGGTCATATGATATCCGTGATGTATTCAATTGAGCCATTAACAAGTCCCTCTGCAACGTTTATATTTGTTCTTAGCATTACTTTAGCAACGAGGAAGATCTATAGTTCTTGAAAACTATATGTCGCCCTGATACCTACCGAGTGCAAACGTAATTTTGCGAATTTTTTTAAATTGATAATTGTGAGCTCTAAAATTATCAAAATTTTGCATTGTCATCAAGTCACAATAAATATACAAAATTTCAGAACTCTAGTGCATTAAGAAGTGAGTCAAAAAACGATCAGCAAATTCCAACCTTACATACATACATACTTACATACAAACATGAAACATTTCGAACTTAGTAAAAGCGTTTAAAAAAGAGCATTTTCAAAACTATCTGCAAAAAAACCCAAAGCATTGACAATTGGTAGTAATAACAAAACATTAAAATTTTTTATCGAAAGATGTCGTTTTTTTATTAAGAAAAAAAAATATTGCATTCGACCAAACAAGCAAAACTTTCTAATTCCTGGAATATATATATTTCAATAATTTGTTTTTAGTTAAATTCAGAATTTACAAGCTGTCTAATATTCATAAATAATCAGTAAATAGTATTTCTCACAAACAAAATTTTTAAATACAAAGAACTTACTGCAAAAATTAAAGATAGTTAAATGCAGTTAGAACACAAAATAAGTTGTTTAAAGGTGTTTGGGAATAAATATATCTCTTCCCCCCAAAAAAAATATTATAGAAGAAGAAATATAATTTATTTAATAGTAATTTATTTAGTTAATTATAAATGTACTGTGGACAAATGCAGCTTTTATATAATTAATAAATCTGATTTTTAGAAACGTTATTTTGGATGCCTAAGTATAAATTGTTATGTTGAGTGACTACTAAGAAAATGAACATAGAAATTCAGCATTATTTTAAACAGTATGATTATGCGTCTTAGTGAACTCTATAACAAATTTTAAATTTGGATAAATTGACTGTAGCTCAAATCCTCGAAAATCCAGTATATCTCAAGAAATCAAAGATAGAATAGAATTATTCGAGAATATGAGTTCTAAAAAAATTAAACGAAAAATTAAGTAATAGCGAATCTTTCGGGAAAAATGGTCTTACAAAGTTCCATGATTCCTTTAATTTGGTTCTTTGTTATATTAGATAACAGGCATCAGAGTTACTTTTTGAGCATGTGAATAAAGTTGCTTTTCTTGTAATGCCAATTTGTATCGTTTTTTCGTTGTTTTTTTTATCGATTTCGAGTTTGTGTAATTACACACTTTTACAATTCATAACTTGGATTCTTTCGTGTATTTCTCTCTCATCATTAGAATATTTTTTACACAGTCTGGACATGAAATGGATAAACAGGAATGGAAGTTAGTAATAATATTAAAATACATTTCATCTAAAAGTATTTTTTCCATACTATTTAATTAAGTCTTTCAAAGAGTCAACATGTGAAAATGATTATTTATATGTCAGAATTTTCTTTAAATATATAAATATTTAGTTACATTGAGAATAAAATGATTAATAATTAGTTGAAAACACATTTTTTTTGTATTCAAAAAAGAAATACGATCATGCTTGTAACGTTGAAAAATAGGTTATTTCACCTTTTTTAACATGACAAGCGTAGTAATTACTTTCTTGCAGCCGAGGAAATAAAGTAATCTTCTTTTCCTCTTCGTTCCATTTTTTTAAATATTTGTTTTGACTATGTCTGGGAGATTTTTATGGAATTAGTCACTTTTAATTAGGGTCCTCATCCACTGCCAATGTGTTCCTGGAAAAGGAATTAAAATTTCAATTGTCTTTTTTTCTCCTGAGTTTAGAAGATTAAGCTTTATTTGGTCAGATTACTTGTCAGAGAGTTAAAATCATTTTAGAAAAAGAAACCCATCTGATCATAAAAAACAAATCCTTTCTAAATCCGACATTCACGAGAATGAAAGAGGAAATTTTCACCGTGTGAGTAAAAAATACGAGTGAATGAATGAAAGATTTAAAGGTTTTTGAAGCCTATGCAACTATTTTTGATGAATATTTCCCAAATTGTTTTTGTCTCAGAATAAGAGAAATTCTTGTTTAAAAAGCTCTAAATATTTTTTTTTAAAAATTTCGACTTTATTTTCCATAAAGCTTTTCTGTAGTCTTCCTTATCGAATGTCGAATGGCATTATTGCCTTGTCCCGGCAAAGTTACTCATATTAAATAATTTATATGTAATTAAAATTGCAGAAGCCTTGTTAACTGGTGTCTGTTATGATGAATATTTTTATTTCGTTTTTATGAATCTTTTTGTATTTACTTGAGTGAATTTTTATTTTTATTATAACAAATTTGTATACTACAAACATATTTATATTATATCTAAGGCAAATTCAGAAAGATTTCAATGTTCGTTGTAAGAAAAAAAGTATAAACGAATAATTAAAGAAAAGTTCTAAAAGCAAGAAATGTATTTACTCTTAAAGGTGTTGTTGGTAGGGACATGTTAGAAATACAAAGTCATATATATTGTTTTATTTGAAATAATAGAACCTAACCACAATAATGACAATCAAAGATTCACTCACAGTGATAAATAATTTTATTAAAATATAAGTAGGATTTTGCTAAAAATATTAAAGCACCAATCTATACTAAACTTTAGTATCGAATAAAGTCAAAGTCAATATCGATTAGTCAAAAAATCTGCAAAATGCCAAACAGTGTAGCTGTTATTATAAAAAGTTATCAACAAGTAGCATAAATTGCATTTGGGAAAGCAAGTGGAAAAATTTTAAATATTTTGTACTTATTTGGCTGATTAGTAATGCTTATGAATGTGGGAACATGCAGTAACATGTGGTATCGTGTAGGTTTCGCTGTGGTAAGAAATCTTGATTCTTAAAATCCTTACAGTGACTTCGGGCTTCGCTTGTCAGAAAACAGCTATAACAGTTATTGGGCGAAACTTAAATTTCTCCTTTCTTCACCTTTGCATAACCTTTGATTATCTGCATTAAAGAATTCTGGCATGAATTTTAATAGAAACTGCAGGCCACCCCAAAACACAAACATTTCAGCACGTGGTGTTAACAGTTTGATCTCTGTAGCAGGTTATAAAGACTTAAGGGAGACGTGTTATTGTTGCTGCTAATTTACCTTAAATATTGGCCGAAAAAATAGAAGCTCTCTATTACAACTTAGTTCAAAGATCACAGAATTTATAGTTTTTACAAATTACTCTACATTATATAGAGTGCTCGAGGTGATCATTTTGCACATTGAAGATACTTTTTTCTAAACCAAACTGATGCATCCATTTGCTACAATTTGTACAGGCTTGCCAATTTCTAAAATATTTTTTTCATATTAATTTAGTCATTATTATGTGTTATAAACTTTGTCTCAGTTTTTTTTAACTTAAATTGTACATTATTGTATTAACTCAGTTTCTTTCATTTTACCATAACATTACTAAAAGTAGGAGAAAGAAACTTCCAGAAATAAAATCCGATTACCCTATAAACCTACCAAGTTATAGTAATTTCGAGAATCTATTTATCATCTACAGAACTAAAAACAAATAAATAAATAAAATATATTGAAAAATTCGGCTTGTTACTTGGACAAATGTGCAAAATTAAATTTGATGACGGTTACTTCTTACAAGCTATATGAGTTTTCAGATACGAATTTGTTAATAGCATCTTCACTATAACAAACAAGCTGCAAATGTCCACATAAATGACTAAATAACTACTGTTTAAAAATGCAGTAAGGTCAATGCTAGGATGGTATATCATCTATCGATGGTATCGAAATTCAGTGTTTTTTACGCCAATAAAACAATTTTGGTATTTTTAATAGCATACTAAGTAACTAAGCATATTGAAAATTATATAGTTTAGTTATACAGAATGTTCTTTTTAAATTGTGCAAATATAGAATAATGATGATATCGTTATCTGATGAATACTGTTATCCTGATTTATCGTATGGATATAACACATGAAAGAAGACTTGCCTTTATTAATTTCTATCGTAAGCAGAAAACAAATCGCAAACGAAATTTTTATATGTATTAGAGATATCAGTGGATGCCCAGAAGTTAATGTTTTTGAATTCATTTAACTTTTGAGTTTGACCTACTTACTACACTTTTATCCTTATGAAAACCGGCGTTTTCTTTTATCTATTTTCCTAAAGTTCACAAATTATGATACTTTCATGATAAATTTGGAAAGAAAGTAGATAGGGAATAAGACGAATATAACATAGATGAATAACATAAAAGCTCAGAAACTTTTTTATCACGAAACTCATTTATTAACTCCAGAATATTCAAGCTCCAAACTAAACTTACTCGAAAATAAAAGGAAAAACCAGCCCGCCAAAATGTTTTGAGGCCCATTTTATCAAAGTAGAGTAAAATACTGCTTTATTGTTCGCCTTTATCGGATTTTAGCTACTACGTGCAGTAAGGGAAAAACTACACAAAAAATCGAGTAATTGATTTTCCAATAAGTCGCGTGAGAAGAAAAATATTAAAATACTCGTTTTTCTTGCTCCATGAACCATTGAGAAGGTATCACACGTTTTTATAGGACAGTAAATGAGGACAAAGATACATAAAAGTTATGACCATTCGTAACAATATCTATGTAGGACGCGGAAATCCAGTCAACCTCTAATTTTATCAAAGTAGTTCTCAAAGGACAAGTGCTAAATTTAGGAAGGCTTTTTTACTATTGTTTCTTTAGTTAAAGTCAAACTTATATTTTATCTTTGTATCACAGAAATGAATTGAACTTTTTATCGCAAATGTAGTGCAATGATTTCTTATAATGTTTAATGCCAATAGTTTGTTTATAACTTTATATGATTAAACATTTGGAATATATTCTAAAGTTTTCTAAAATTTTTTAACATTTTACAATATTACACTTTCATTACTAACCATGTTAAACGGGAATAATTTATTAATATATTTTTGACCAGTATTTTTATGTGTCCACAATTATAAGTACAAATTTTTGCCTTGCATTATGGTTATTTTTTTGTTTGATCTACTTTTATGGCATATATTTTTGCAGATATTTTAGCTCTGAAGAATGAGAAGAAAATTCTCTTTAATGGCATGTTGTATATCTGGTGCTTTAAGTCAATGACGTTTGGCACGCATACTAATGTAAAACAAAATTCAAATAAAAGAACTTCAGATATTAATATAACAACAGTTTTTCAACCACAAATTTTCAGCAGTTCTGAGGAAAATTTTAACTTACGGCTAGGTCATTGGCTGAAACGAGCATTTAGAGGAGACATTCTTCATTGTTGTTCGAATTATAGATTAATCTCACTATAATATGGAGAGCACGCTAGTATTTTGAAAAATAAAAGAATGTCCATTGCAGTGAAATTTGTTTGGCTGAAAACGTTAGCATCACTCTTGCAGTTTGCACATTTAAAAACGAAAAATCATTGTTCAAGAATTTAGAACAGCATTTTTCCTACTTTAACAAGTAACTGAAAACTAAGTTTTGTTCTTCGTTTGGTGTTACTATTATTTCGCATATAATTTGTCAAGTTAATAACATTCGTAAACAAAAATTTATAACGCTTTTAAAGTTTAAATTTCAATAAAATTCGAATAATGACTAAGCGCTAGTAAATTTTGCGTTAAATCATTGTATTGAAGAAATTACACTACATATTATATTATATCATTTAACTGCAATTATAGATAGAGTGTCAATTTATCGAACATGCTTTTCGAAATATTCACAAGTTTAAATGCGATTTAAAAAAAGAAATAAAGATATTTGCGCCTTTTGATTGTCGTGTTTCTTTTGACATACCATGTCTACATTTTCTGATCTGCTACTATTTTTTATATTTTATATTTTTGATACGAGCTACATAAGACTTTTAAAGGTAATTTAATCTATCATAAGATTCACTGATTATTTACTAGTTTCTTGACAATTTAAGAATGGAACTTTCAAGATCCTTAGATAGTTTTATAATGACATATTTAATCTTAATTAATTAAAAATAATATTTACTAAACATGTAATTACTCAATGTAAATAAAATTCAGATGTAATAATATAATTCATATACATATTCAATTATTATATTCTTCCTATAAGAACTGAATTGATCATCTAGACTATCTTTAATCATTCTTTTACTAACAATTTAGAACTGGCAACATTAACAACATTATTATAGAATCTATGGAGCTATTAATATGGCGATGTATGAAATCTTAACTGTATCATGTTGTAAATATGTATATATCAGCTAAAGTATTATGAATGTGCGTGCTAAATGTAGAATAAAAAGGTGTTTATAGAGTTCAGCCAATTCACTCATCCAAAACACGCGGCTTGCCACCTCAAAATCACAACATCAATGTAAATAATAATTCATATATGTTTGTAATTTTATAACTTTCAATCCTAAATTAAATACACACTTTTTACAAAATACTTTGAAATGTGCTAAAAAAATTAAATATTCAGTAATTTTGAAAACATTCTTTTAGAACGTCGATATAATACCTTCTTAAAACTATCACTGCAGAACAGGATGACTTTTGGGAGTAAGCTCAATTCAGCGATTATAAAGCGTAGACAAAACTAAAATATTTAATTTATGGGTGTACCACGTAAAATGTTGGATTCTTCATTTTTTAAGATCATAATATTCTTCTCCGTAATTAATATAATACTTTGAATGGAAATTATTCGAATGATAGAAAATGATACGAATATCAAGATCTTTTCAGACAGATGTAAATTTTGATGAATAATATAGTAAAAGCAAAATTAGACAGGCATTCAAAATGTCTGACGCAAGGTAAATTTCTTTTGCAATTCTCAAAAACTTTTTTCAACTTATTTTTTTACCAGTTTGTTTACCAGTGAAAAAACTGGTGAAATTTTCAGGAATTTCTAGTGATTAATTTATGTTTTCCAGATTAAATTTTGCAATGTGATTGACGTATCATTAAAAGTTCAGAACAGTTTTCAATGTCTGATGTCAAAATAAGAAAACTTTGCTTGCACTTCAATCAGTCTTCACCAAATTATATATATTTGATAAACGACGTTATTTCACGTGTCGATATATTAGGAGCCGAATCTTTTGAATTTTGTCAAAACTGGAATAAATTGAGAAATTAAATTTTATTTTCGAAATATTGACGATATGAAGCTAGGGAAAAATTAAACAGGTCCATTAATAATCTATGAATTAGATCTAGCATTTTATTGAATCAGTTGTTTGTGAATGTCAGTTCTAATTTTCGGTCAGTTAGTTTAAAGGACAGAAAGCGAATATGAATTCCAAGCTTCTTGCTGCGACAAGCTCATAGTCGAAAATTAAGACGATCAGCATTTAGACATATGTTATACTAAAACATCAAACACGCGATAAGAAAAATACACAAAATTCAGTACAGGCATGGATATAGAATTATATTCAATAAAGGAGCAGCAAAACATTTATACAGTCAAAATAGTTTTCAAGAAAAATGGTACAAGCATTACGAATAAGATCGATAACGTTTCAAAAGGTAAAACTAAAATTCTAATCGGGGATATATGAAAGTGGTAATATCTTCAAGAATGGTCTTCGCTTTCCACAGATAATACGGTTATGAAACTTTTTACTGGATGAGATTCGAAGAGCACTTTTCCACAAAATTAGGGCACTTCTCCGGTGCGTACTATAGTATCTACGTATGATGATGTTAAATATAATGATACTATTATTATATTTAACATCATCATACGTTATCATTTGGTTGTTCTTCATGAAGCCGAAAGCATTAATGTGGAATAAAAGTAAACTGAAGTAGGAGAAAGTTTTTGTTTTTATTTCAATTAACGAAAATGCTCTCGGAATCTTCTCACAGATTTTAGGAATATAGTACAACCCCGGTTTACCGATTTAAAGGGGAGGAGCCGTTTCGAATAAAGATTTTTTCGGTGAAGCCATGAACATCTGTTACCATTTTGTATCTAATTATACAATATAATTCTGGAATGTTCTGAGAGGAAAATGAATTCAAAACTCTCTTTGTAGGCTACACTTATATTCTTGATTACAGTTAACCCTCTCTTATGCCCAATACTCGCGCCGGCGAGTTCGGGGGCAATGAACCTGACAGACACAGTTAAACGATATCGTAATACGATTGTTTATACCCACTACATTTAATTTTAGCATTCTAGAATTAATCACTGACCTCCTTGTGGAGACTTAATAGAAATAAGTGAAGCTATAATTGCAAAATTGTCTTGAATTCGCGACTATATCTGTGCAATGCAGTGAGTGTTTTTGGATTTTCAATTTTCGATTTCAAAGTCATTTCGGATAACCTGGGTATCGGTTAACCGGGCTTTTAATGTACTTCTTTTATGACGAGCACTTTTAAACTGATTAAATGGTAGATTTGAACAAGATTTTTTTTTATTTAGATGAGATAAATGAGGCCATTAGAGTTGTTCGGGGTATTAGTGCGAAGGATTTAACAGAAGAAAGTAATTTTATGCTATGCTAGGCAAGACTTTCTTTCCCTGTATTTGGTGAAAGGAAAGCGTTATTAATCTGCATGGAAGCAGATTTTGAAACCAGAACGTGTGAAGTTTTTCAAGATTTTGAAAAAAATTCTGAAATTTTTGCTGAATTTCTCTGATATTTAGATTACTTTCGTATTTATTTTATTTTGTTTATTAATAATTATTAATTATTTATTAATAGCCCCATGAATATCTGAAAACTAATATGCAATTTATTTCGTTTGAGGTGCAGGGTTGAAAAGGCTGCAAAGGAGAATCAGGCAAATTTACGGCAAAAACATGCTGATTAATTGAAGAAAAGAAATTGACTGATTTCACAAGTTCAGAAGAAAGAACACAGGGGAGGGAGATGAGGAGATTTTTTTGAGAAATTCTTTTTTATTTAACTGCAGCTAAATAACTTCTGTAAGTAGTTTTCATATGAGACTAAACATATGGTTTACCTTCAGGATTTAATTTTTTTTTTCGTTTTACTGCAATTAAATTTTTTCTTTCCGAAATCGAGTAAACCAAGAAAAAGAAATGTCGACAATGTTGCAGTTTACAGTTTATCCACTTCGTGGGATGTTTTTAATTAAAGGGCCAGCCTAGTCTATGGTGCAGGTGACGGTACTGTGGTAACACACTTTTGAATGTTACCACAGTACCGTCAAGAACTATCTCTTCAGAAAATACAGATAATTTAGAATTTAAAATCAAATTGCAAAATCATATACTCTTGTTGAATGAACTCTGTAAATTCTGAGTAAAGAAAGGTGAGAATGACGTGTTTTGTTTGATGGTGTTGTCACGCAAATGCGTCACTCCCTTATTTCGGAGATTTCTACCATTATCTTCCTATCAATTTATTTATGACGCTCCGTTAAATATAACATCTGTTGGCGAATCAGGATTTTTTAAACTTCTGTAGAAACCGAGATGCTTTCCAATGCCGTTAGTTTAAGAATATTCTGACTTTCTTTAGAGACGAAATTGCTTTGTCCCTCTCACGAGAACAAATATATCATACAGATAGTAAGTATATTGCCGATCGTATATTGTAGATGCTTTCTGCTCTAGGAATGGTGATCTATTCTAACGTGCCTCATTCTTTGCTGTTGTCAGCTTGGTAATAAATAAAAATCTAATTTTTTTATTTTTCGTCAGTTTTATACTTAAATAAAGAAAAATTATTGTAAGGCTATACAAAAGTTTGTCGATATTGACGACACAAATTACGATCGGTACAAAAAGTTGTATTCGGATATTAGCAGCTACTACTGAATTCAATATGTAAGAAAATTGCCAACTCTGTACATTCCCAGAATTAGCACTTAACTGATGGTTTCCGGCTTCAGGGATTAGGTCATTTCCGAATAGAAGCTGAGCGCTTAATCTCCTATTTCCTATACCACGTTGGCCTAGTGGTAATGTCTCAGCTTCGAGGCCGGAGGGCTCCAAGTTCAAAGCCCGACTCCACTAAAGATCCGCCGTGTATGTGGACCGTTAAATCAGACGTAGGGGATCAAAGACTCTCTTGCCGGTGTTGAGAAGAGGTTTGGAGAGGTGTCCCATCTCAGGTGTCGTCCTTGTCATTCATCTAACCGCGTGGGAAATTGCGAAGTCATTCCGAAAAGAGCAAGCGTGTTGCTTCAAAAGCGGACTTTAATACAATTAAACTAAACTAAATTTAACGAATCTTCCCTTTGCTAATTAGCAATAAATGCAGGAATTCTATATGAAGTGATGAAAATGAATAAGCAAGTAAAACTATTTTCAGGGAATTTTAAATTCCCCTAATAAAGTTCCCTGGATTAGAAATTCTTTCTGACCAATGGGGTAATATCTACTGATGCAGCATGCGGACTGCACGTAAGAAAAAGGGTACCATTAACCCATATAGTACCAAGCATTGAAAAACTAATATTTTTTTCATAAAATCTTTAATATGTGTTTCTCTAAGCCTATGTATATACAAAAAAAGAAAAACTTACAAAACGTTTATTAGTTTCATCGGTACAGGCTGTCCCAAAAATAAGACAATGATACAAATCATTACTATTCATTTTTAATGAGGTTATGTTCGAGAAAGCATCTTAAGAGCAGTACAGCATTACGTTTTTTACAGTTAATTGTAGTTTTTGCTTCACAGATTTTTTGTTGGCTACTTTGTCGGTTACAATGATATTTTTTTAAGCTTTAGAAAATCTGATATTGAGAACCCAATTTTCTGCAAGATGGTTTCCTTGGAATATAATGTCCCAGATAGGCAATTGTTATATGTCTTCGAAAATCAAGCAGGCACAGACTATCATCACTAAATAGCTAACTGAGTATCCGTGAAGCAACAAATGATATTTCAAACAGGTTAATAAATAAAGGCCAGCACTATTTTTTACCTTGAATTGAAGTAAAATAAGCTTCTGCATAATTATACAAACAGGTCAACTCTTTTTATATATTTATTTCAGATTTTATGATCATTGATCCCTTTACCTGTTTTCTGCCTCATGAAAAATTTAAATGGCATTTTTAAATACTAGCATCAAAATTATTTTCGAAACAAAAGAAATTCCAAGCATAGAAAAAACGACAAAAACTAGGAGTGCTTCGATGAATTTCAAAATACAAACTGACTTCATGAGCTGATTTTTGAGAAGAATTAACTGCACCTACTCATGTTTGGCACATGATATGCGCTTGTCAGACAGACTGTTAGGCGCATGTATCAGTTGTATAGTAGAAACTTTTGGAAAGGACTATCTCCATTACGAACTGATGGGTGTTAGGTAATAGCAGATTGTACAATCGTCCTATTTTTAGGACAGCCGAAAATGCAAGGAAAAATTACCTCTTACATAATTTTTGACAATGCTTTATTACTGATATAAAAGTATCGAATATTACCTGAAAAATTATATGTATGTTTTTCTTGGAGCTCAAAACTTTAAAAAAACATTCGTGTTGAATATGTAAAAGAAAAATTCTGAAAAAATCGCAATTGTAAAAAATCATTAATTTAAACTTGTGATAAAGACGAATATACACTTAAATGACTCTTGAATAGTACGCTGTCTTTAATTTCAATTAAAATATTCAAATATTCAATATAAAAAAAGGCCACTTATATATGCTGTTCTACGTTTTGGACGATGAGGAAATATGAGTTAATTGTCAGCAGTCTACTCCTCTACAAAACAAAACAGATTGTTTTAACTAATATGGCATTAGAAAAATCTGTGCGTTGAGAATGCAATTACCAATCTAGTTGTGATAAATAGTTAAATAAAAAAATGCTTTAACATTTCATTTTTTTTCTAAATACATAGATGCTGGTAAATAATTCTACAGATAAACCGGTAATTATTTTCTTATAACAGTTACGTATTTATGATTCATGTTTTTGACATTCATTTCATTATTCTATTTGTCTCTAGGAAAACAACTGACATTTTGTAAGAGTGTGCTATATAAGAAGAGAATACAACAGGCATTGTTGTAATCGGAAAGTGGAGTTAAATATTTTTTTGTTAAATCTTGTAATTCCATATTCTTCGGAGGAAATTCTATGCCACTACTTCTACTACATATTATATTGGGTAAACAGATTTATATTCCAAAGAAAGATTTTCAGATATAAATTCTACTATAGAAGTTTATTTGATTTCATATAGAGATGTTTTGTTGATGAAACTTTCAGAATGGTAAAGAATATCGAACAAACATACTAGTTCTACCATAAAGAATTTAAAAGATTAGTTAAATAAATAACAAAATAACAAAAAAGAAATTCTTCGTTACAAAAAATACCCCAAATAATTCATGATTTTTTATTAATTTAATGTATCACAATGTACTGAGCTTAAAACAGTATTGAAGATCGAAACATGTATAGTTAATCATTTCAGTCAATTTTCATTAAGTATCAGTAAACCAATGCCTTTAATCAGCAATTTTCTCATTAAGGCAGCTTAGCAAGATAAATACCCCAACAAAAAACAGCATATATTTTCTCTGACACTTTTTAGGCTCTTAAGCTTCTAGAGCATTTTTGAATTGGCTTATTTACTCAAGTTATATTATTTAAATTAAAGTGTTTCTGTAGTTCATACACTCGTGAAATCTATTAATACCTCAAAGTTAATTGTTTGGGGTAATTAAAAGAAAAGAGTGCAGGACAAAGCATTTAACATAACTCTTTTCAAAGACATTAACAAGAAAATCCAAACAAAATGGGAAACAGAGTTCCTTAACGAAACGTTATAAATTACATTAACGCTATTTAATTATATCGTTATAAGTGGAGGTAACACAATTACAAATTTAGCACAAGCAGTTCCAAAAACATTTTTATGAACTCCAAAGTATCGATCCTCATGACTTTCCCATTAGCGCGCAGGTAAAGTTTACTCGCAGGAAGTTGTGATAAAAATGACTAGTTCCAAATATCATTAAGGGACTCGCTGCCGAATTTCCCTAAGATTGTGGCTCAACCGTCATACTTAATGACATCATAATGGCGTAATAGTTTGACATGATTATGAAAAGATATCTTCAAGAAATACGACATCCTAAAATGTTTTATGCTGCCATGACATTTCATTCCGCATATTGATTGAGGGGAGTTAATTTCCATAATTCTACCTTCTTCCTCATACGCATATCTCCCGGCTCTTAGGTGAGATTATGGATAAATACGCTGGGGAAAAATGGATGCTTAATTCTTTCCAAAACAAGTTCCATCAAGTTAGGAAACGTTTTAGTTTGGTTATGAGTGCTTAAATAATGCATCATTTTATTGTAAAATACGCTAATAGAATTCACCAGTTTAACGCTAGAAAGTTTGAAGTTAAATTTTAAAAAGTAGTTTTCCAATTTTAAAATTTATTCCAAAGTTTGATATTAAGATTCATTATATATGTACAGAAAGTATAAACTGAAGATCTGAGCACTTCTTTTTTCCATTTTAAACTTGGGTACACATATGGCTAACAATAAAAGTCAGCAATTTAAAACCATGACAATAATTCGTGGTAACTCGAGAAACCGTCATTATTGGCCTTCACGATTAGCGAATAGATTGAAACCCACATCGAACAATCTCACCTCAATATACGGTATGAGCTTTCATGAAATACATTTTAAAAACGTGTTTAAATATTACAGTTTTTTATAGATAATTTTATAAAGAAATTGTAGAGCTTTGAGTTTTCCATCGATACGTGAATAAAGTTTCTTTTGAATATGAGAATAAATATAACACTTGTTTACCTAATGCAATGATTTCAATAGCATTTCACAAAAATATTGAATAATGATCACTGCTTTAAATTGCTTATTTCGCTTGTACGAGAGATTTCTAATAAGGTAAAAAGTGCAGAACCTTATGTTTTCCTGGCACCACTTGTATTTCGCTGATAGAAACACATAAAATAAAGAACGATTTGCAAAATTAGTGCATATTTAAATATATAATATATTTCATACCGAAGAAGTCAAGTATGAAATTAAGAAAGTCAGAAGCTATAGCTGAGCAAAGCAGGTAAACGGACCAAGAATGCACTAAAAACATTTTATTAAGAAGCCATCACCTATCTCATCACGAGATGCACTCAGAATACAGATATCCTAAGATATTTCTATATCCCTAAAGTAAAAGTAATACATATATATGCGATCTTGCACTTCGTTACAAATACAGTTAATACAATAACCCAATTACAAAACACATCGAGCGCCATCCAATTTACTTAACATCTCTAAAGCACAAGAGCTTCGAATTTGAACCCGATTACAAGGAAGCATGAGACAATATTCAACAGGATTAATCAATATAGGTTGAAAACAAAAGAAATTCATTGTTTTAGGCATTATGGAAATAATGAAATATTTATTTATTTAATATTATACTCACATGTTGTTGAATAAACTATAGCTGAATTCCACGAAATAGGAGTAGCTCAAAGGATGATATGAATTGAAAGAAGTATTCGAGAAACTGAATAAAAAAAATTCTGAATTTGTCCCATGATGTTTCAAGATTCTTTTTAATTGGTTTAATTGAACATTCATTCACAGCAAAGAGTAATAGGAATTATTTTTTAGACTTTAAATTTACAAGTATGCAGTTGTTTTTGTTTGTGCAATTGATTACATAGAAAGGCAATTGCAAACCCTATTTCTTCGGTGATTATCTTTATCTTATTTAGGAAGATTTTGTAGGTAATAGTATTATCAAGAGGAGGTAAATGAAAAAGGAAATTAATAATTGGAAGATATTGTTCATAATATTATCTATATTAAAACATTTTTGATTAATTCTTAAAAACCATATGCTGTTTAAAAATGGTTGTTTTCATGTCCAATTTGCCTTGCAATTGCATAATATTTAACTGCGTTCAGAAGCTAAATGATTAATAAATACTTGAAAATACATTTACTATTTGTATTAATAAAAGAATATGATTATTTTTGTAACTGTTAAAGAAATGGTTATTGCACATTTTCTAACATGACAGTCGTAGTAATTACTTTTTTGAAGGTGAAGGTGATTAATTTTCGTTCCCTCATCGGTTCACCTATTTTTAATATTTGTTTAAAGCCTCTGTCTTCGGAATTTTTATGGAATAAGTCACTTTTAATTAGAGCTTTCAACCACTACCAATGTGTTTCTGTCAAAGGAATTAAAATTTCAAATGCAATTTTTGTCTCTCGACTTTAGAAGATTAAGCATTATTTGGTCAGATTTGTAGCTACAGAAAAAGAAAAAATATTAGAAAAAGAAATCCATCAAAACTTAAAAATCAAATCCTTTTCAAATACGACGTTCAAGAGTATATAGTTGAAACTGTGTTATTAGGTCTGTGAAAAAGAATGTGAAAAATACGAATAATGAAAGATTTAAAATTTGTTGAAACCTACGCAGTTATTTTCGACCGTATAGATTATTTTTCAGATTATTTTCATCTCAGAAAAAGATTAACATTCGTTAAGAAAGCCCTAAATATTATTAAAAAAAGCTGTAGTTGCAACTTGTATAAAGAGTTTTGTGGTTTTTCTCATGGAATAGCAAATGGCATTGCTAATTATTCACGACAAAGGAACGTGATTTATCTTATGATTTAATGGAATGTGATTTATCTTATGATTTAATGGAATGTGATTTATCTTTTAATGATAACGGTAGTTTTTAATATGATTTATCATGTAATTACTTTAATATGTTTTATAAATTTTATTACAACTAACTGTACTGCAAATATATTTACATAAAATCGGAGGGAAATTAGGAACAATCATGGCTACACAAAAAATGTTAATCTGTTATTAAAGAGTAATTCTCAAAGTAAGAAAATAATTTGTACTCATAGAAGACGCTTTACGAACAATGTTCGCGTGAGTGAGCATATAAATGCGTAGATAATAATTTTATATTGTGAAGGAAACAGGTAGGTCATTCAGTACAGGTTATATGGTTTTGATATGTGGTTTTATGAAAACGACAACATTTGAATGGGTGATGATGTCTTTGAAATGGAGGGCAAACACTTTACTGCTTAAAAATAGTGTAAGAACGGCATATTCAGGAAGAATTCACTTGACAGAATTTTGCTTTAACAAATAGACAACAGAATTAATAAATTTTGATTTTTTTTGAATATCAGACATATTGTACTAAATGTGTTGAAAATTATATGTTTAGATAGACACTATATTCTTAAAGTAATATAACTACAATACAGAAGCTTTCGCAAACTTATACTATTTTGTTAATTTAAATCATAAACATATAACACATGATAGAAGGTTTGCTTTTATTAATTACTAACATGGCGTAAACAGAAAAAAAAATTATATAATGCGATATTCATATAGTTATAAAGAGAACAGTAGAGAAATGTTCCGAATTTTTATTTAAATATTTCAGTTGGAGCTAATTTACTATACTTGTATCCTTATTAAAAAAATATTTTTCTTTTACTTATTTCCTCAGAGAACATAAATCATTACACTTTTATGATAAATCTGGAAAGGAAGCAGACTGAGGATAAGACGGATAAAATGCAAAGAAAAACTTCAAAAACTTTTATCACGAACCTCATTTATTAACTGCAGAACATTAAAGTTTCAAACTAAACTTCTTCGCAGATAAAAGTGAAAACCAGGTCACTAAAACATGTTGCGGACCATTTTATCGAAGTAGAGTAAAATACTGCTTTGTTGTTCAACTTTATCGGATTTTAGCGGCTATATACAGTACGGGAAAAACTACATAAAAAGTCGAGTAATTGATTTTCCAATAAGTCGCGTGAAAGAGGAAATATTAAAATACACGTTTTTCTTGCTCCATAAGCCGTTGTGAAGGTATCGCACGTTTTTATAGGACAGTAAAGGAGGACAAAGACGCATAAAAGTTATGACCAATCGTAACAATTTCAACGTGGGACGAGGGAATCCAGTCATCCGTTAATTTTATCAATGCAGTCCACAAAAGACAAGTGCCAGATTTACGAAGGAGTTTATTATTTGCCTTTAGTTAAAGCTAAACTTGAATGTTTTCTTTTGGTTCAAAACCATTTCTGAGAACTTTGCACGGAGTATATGAAGTTATAATTTCTTATGCTTTTCAATATTAAAATTTGTTTTTGAATCTAAAATTTATATGGCTGTGCTTTATAATATCTGTTTTGAAGTTTCTTGAATTTTTTTCAGTAATCTTTATTTTTGGGGGGACAATATTTCAATTTTTTAATAAGTGACACATTCTCTGAAAATTTGTTCCAACGTATATTTCCATATTTATGATTCTAGTTATAATTATTTTACCTTCCCTTATAGCATATTTTTTTACTACGAGGCTTTTAATTGTTATTCTCATATGTTTTAAAATTGAAATTCCGCTCACATGGGATCCCAAATTATAATGAAATTTTCTCTCTTGCTATGCTATATATCAGTTTTGCATCATTAAAAAATCACATTTGGGACAAATAATAATGCAAAGCAGTAACTTCAATAATTGATATCATTTTGTACCATACTACTGATACTGTCACGTGCAAAGTCTGTCATATAAAAATGTGAGTTATCTTCTTCCAACAAGCAACAAAATTATCTAGGAAGGATCCTCTCATTCAGAATTTATCTGTTTGAGAAAAATATCGGAGCAAAACTGTACACATTACCCAAAAGTATTAGAGAATGTAAGTTATCCTTATGAATTATATTTTTTTACTAATATTATTATTAAGAATTTAACATAATGTATCCCAAATACTAAATCAACAAATTTAGAAAGAAAAACTCCTGTTCACTTTACTCCAAATATCCTTTATTCAAAATTCTGAATCACGGTTGTTTAAAGGAGTAATATTTTTTGTTAGTTTTCCAGGCATGTTTATATACGTCACTCAAATCATCATACACGTGATTCATGTAAATTCTTCAATTAGTTATTTATTCATTTTTTGATTCATTTTTTTACGACATTCGACTTCATATTTTGGCATAAAATTATTTTGAATTTGTTTCTTAATTTTAACCCCTTCCGTCTCGCTCCCGTCAAAATCACGAGGTGAGGTTTTGCCTTCTATTTCTCGTGTCCCTGATATTTCCTGGCTGGAGGTTTCAAAAGTAACGCACCAAAAATATTAAAAAAAATCCCTTTCTTCTACCCGGAAGAATTTTGTTTCTTATTTTACATACCACATGGTAGTAACAGACTATTTATAATGTTGTTGGTAGTTGTAATAATGTTGTGATAGTTGGTTGTCAGAATAACCCTGATTGTTGGTTTTTCTGAAAAATTAAATTTTCTTAATTTCAAGCTAAAAGAAAATTCCAAAAATTAAGAATGAATACATATATTGTACATACACATATTTCTATACAATATTCGTGAATAAAAAATATGTACTTTTTTTAATGTTTTCTTGAAAATTAGGCTATCGTTAAGGGGTTAATTTTGTGATAACACATCTGAATGGAAATGAAATAAATGTTCAATTTATATTACAAGAAACATAATTTTTGTCTTATTTTCTGCTAGTTATTGTGAATTTTGTCAAGCCGCGTAACGTTAATATTTCTCTGGATCGGTTATATATAATATACAGGTTCTACAAAAAGTTAATTACAAATTTTAAGACTAAGTCGGGCGTACAGAAGCAAGTAATTTTTACAATAGTGAATGGGATTGCCTACGCAAACAATGATCTCTACCGGGATCTCTGAAAGTGAATACAAAATACAAATTTACAATAGGACCACAATGCTGTTTCTCGAATAACAACATACGAAGCTTGTGGGCAGCAAATAATTAGAACCCTTTCTTTAAGTACCTGAAATGTTTGTCGTTAATACTGCTCTATACTTGTCGTTGTATCTGCCATACTGTGTAAAAATTAAAATATTGTTAATTATGAAACTGAGTTGTTGTGCTTTTATAAATTTGTATTCCATAAAACTTGTTCTGTACACTTTATCTGCTGTATTTTGTTTTCACTTCATTCACTGATAAACATCACCTTCTCACGATTTGAACTTGTGAATCCATGATGTATTGTAAAAATGACTTGCTTCTGCATGCCTAACCTTCCCTTAAAGTTTATAAACGAGCGTTCGTGATACCCTATATAATATAAAATTTAATTAAAAATTTTGAAAAATGAACACAAGCGATGGATAACTTATCCAAATTAATATTAAAATGTTACAAAATATTCTGGATGATTACATCGCTTTTTCAAAGCATTTTGGCAAACTTTATATTTTATGTTATATGACATTACTGTAGAGGATGAAAATGGGAAAATGTTTTCACTCTATTCCATATGATGCTGATATTCTCTTGGAATAAAAATAAAGAACAAACATAACATCTTTTCGGCCCAGATGTAAAATTTGTAGATATGCAAATACGTCGATAACAAACCAAGAATAAATACTATTTTTGATATTTTTCAAATCTTTACTGCAGTATTGAGAAGACACTTTATACTGCTAATATATGAAACTTCTCATACAATTTACAAATATTTGGTCTTTAAATTAATTTGGTTATTCTTTATTCAGAAATTTTATGATGAAAGGATTAAATATTAACTTTAGGTGATGCCCTCTGTAGCTCCAGTTTCATCTGCAGCATAGGTTTTACTATCTGTGTTTAAGAATACCTGTATTTATGCAGCACACATTACACAAACACTGTAAAGAACAGGTAGGAAGTTTGCTTCCTCTTAGTCCAAACAGTTTAAATTATAATTGAACTAAATATTTATATAATTTTATAAAATAAATTCTTTTATTTTATGACTTCTCCTATAAAAAAGACCATTCTCGCTTTTTCTTGCACCGCTCCTTTCAAGTTTTTGCATGGCCTTTGATGAATAATTTTGGTGCCGTTAGATCCGTAAGGCAATGAAACGTCTCAAATTAAAAATAAAAAGAATGCATTTAATATATAAAGCGAACTGTTGGTTAAAACATCTATGTTCATCTACATAATTTACAGACACCCACCCTATCTTCGTGAACGAGCACACTGGCAGGATTCGTGGTGGGGTCTGTGTGTTATGAATACTGACGGGAATTTCGTCTTCACGAACCTTTGAAGAGAAAAGTGTTGTTAAGCTATATTCATACCGAACCAACATCGCTGCTAAAGAGAATCAATCTTTGCTCAGAGCGTGCATATCATGTCGCCGGTCAGCTTAATAGAATCAGGCATTTATTATTAAACTAGAAGATTTGTGCCCATCAAAGATGGGCTTTTAGCTTACCAACAATATCTCAGATCTGATTGTCACAGATTTACTACCGAAAGTTGTTGAAGAAAATCTCATGCATAGCGCCTAAGAAATAAAAAAGCATGAAAAACGGATCTGATACATCAACTCACGCTCACTTTCGTTTTGTTAATAACTTTATTTTTTAAAGATTACTTTCGTTTAGTCAGAGTAAAAATAATTCAAAATCTACCAACAGAAAAAAATACATTACCATAAACAAAATTAAAAAATAATGAACTAATCAATACAAATCTTTAAGTAAAACTTTCAGTGTAAGAACATTTAAGGAAAAAATATGAAATATGTAAAAATTCAATTCCAAAATTAAGTACGAAAGAGCAATAACTCTTTAAAAAAACTAAAGTATTCTAAACAGTTCTTCGTGCATGGATTAAATAAAAAGAAAATAATAAGATATTCTAGAAGTGGAAAATTTATTAATTCTAGTGTAACTTCTATTTAATATTGATAGAGTTAAGAGTAGATGTATCAACATAGAATATAAAAGAAAGGAAGCTGTTGAACTCCGCTAATAAAAACAACAACAAATAGCAATAATGCCCGTTGGATACTTTGAAGATCTTATAATTTATCAAAAGATTGTTTCCCAACACTCAGAGAAAAAAAGCAAACAAAAAACATCTCAAACGATTATTTTAGGAAAATAAATTAATTCTGCTATTGATATTAAATTAGAATCAAAACAGTATCCCCGTATATATGGTAGTATGTAGAACCCTTTTAACAAAACTCATAGCACGAAAAAAAACGTTATTTTTAACAATTACTCTCGTTTTGTCTAAAATTCACTAGCAGAAAAAAATGCATTACAGAATACAAAATAAATGCATACACCACAAATTCAACTCTATTAAAGAATTATTTTAACAAAAGCGAAAGTATTGATTATTAAATAAATCAAGTAACTCATTTACCGACATTCAAATCAGAACTAATTAAAAGTAATTAGTAAAACACTTTAAAGATACCTGTCCTTCGTTGAATTAACGATCTTCCGCTTATTCAAAACAGCCTACAACTGAAGCGAGAATACTATAATGAATCAGCATAAACGGCGACGGGATTTTTTTTACAGCGAGTGGGTGAAGCAGGAAACTGCTGACTTAGCTCATAAAAACTGTCTGAATTGTTTGACCAAAGATTATATTAGGAAATTAAATTAATTCCGGTATTGATATTAAATCATCACAGATCCCCTGTGCGTGCTAATTTATAGATGTAGACAGACCGTCTGAGTCTGAATCTCTTTGGCACGTAGCCAAACCAAACCACGTTAGAGTTACCGCAATTTCTGGATAAATATATTATAGATATAGTCAGACGCTTAATTCAAATTATTATAAATAAATGGAATATAATTCTTCAGATTAAAAGATACCATTTACTGATTAAAAACATTGATTCGAGCTTTGAGTTAGTCAATGTAACATGGTTAACCACGAAAGAGATGTGAAGTCATTGCTTGGTTTGGTCTGCTAAACAGGTGAACAAGTAGGATCTAAAATAATTACACCGAAAATCATGATAACATCTTATCAAACCTTGTTATTTTAAGAGTTTTTAAGGAGGTTGTTAGATAGCAAAAAATGAAACTACATCATTTTTCGGCTTTATCAGTATTTTTAAATATTTAAGTCTTCGCCACCAAAGTTTATTTAGCATCTTGTGGCATCTTTGGCAACTTTTTAAATTTCAACGGTAATTTTTTACAGTTTTAATAAATATCTAAATTTTTCTTAATTATTTACTTAGTAACCAACTTAAAAATTAATTCCCTTAATTTTTTATGTCTTTTCCTTTAATGTTTCAAGTTTATTAAATTGTAAATCAAATTTATTCAAGGGGACATTTTGTATCGCGGAGGGTTTTGTGAGTTAACAGTGTAGCGTCACCTCTCTGGAAGTAATTCCTTTGTCTGATATAGATTGCTTTAAAATACGGAGCGACCGTTAGGTCGCACCCTGGGGGTCGAAATCGTTGGATTTTTCCCTTCGGTTCTCTTCCTTTCAAGTGTGTTGACCGGCTAAAGAATTTGTCCGAATGTTTTATAAGATGTAGAACAAGCATTAAAATATTATTCCGAAGAAAACGTCAGAATGCTAGAGCGTGCTGCTTAGCGACGATCTGGTGTTGGGCCTCTTCAGTATTGAATATGAAAAGCATCGGACTGCAAAAGCGTGTTGCTAAACGATAATTTGGTGTTGAGCCTCTGCAGTATTGATCATCATCGCAAATTCTGAATAAGAACGACTTACAAGTTCATGTTAAAAAAATCACTGTATTCGAAAATTGAACGAGTGGCTGACAGTGCTGTAAAAAAACGATTTTTTTTTTGTCTTGTGCCTCTACAGACAGACGCTGTGCCAGTTGAATGGAAGGAGAGAAATGTGGTTGTATGAGACAGCGCATTCTGATGAAAAGATATCAGTTATTGAAATTTTGATCTGAGTGGCGATCATCCTTTTCGTTTTTTTATCAATCACCAAATGTGTGAATGTGGGAAGGAGTTCGGTGTATGAACGAAATAGTGCTCATGTAGCAAAATTTCAATTGACTGGCAGAAGACTCTGCAATTTCAACAAATTGTCACACCAAGTTTTCGGAATAAAATGGGCATTGTTAACAATCGTTCCGGGATGATGTTTTTGTGCCCAATTTTTTGCAACTATATAACGTAGTTTCAACAAAGTATACTCCATTTTTCTTAATTTTCTAAGCATTCGAAAACCCGCAGCGTTTTGTATTTATGTGTATATTTTATTTCTTTTCTATATGCGTATGGTTGTGTGCATCAGTACAACAATTTTGTTATGTCGATATTCTTGAACATAATTAATTTAAATTTGGCAGTAATAATCTTTAATTAATTGTCGATAAAAAATATTTAAAAGTTAAGAACTTTGGCCTTCTTTAATCTTTCAATTGTTTAAAATAAACGCAATGTACTAACTTTGTTTTCTGCTATACGTTCATTTTTGGCTGCTAATATTTTTCAGGTGCCTCAGAAGGTAGGTGCATTATTATGAGTGTAGTATAAATTGCATTTTATTGTGTTCATGTTTCAGCACTCAGTATTCGTTTAATAATTGAATAATAAATCTAATTTTAAACTTTGGCACCAATCAAGAATTAACAAAGATAATTAACATCTCATAATTAACAGAGGTAGTTTCCACTTAGACAGGACATTGCTAATGTTATAAATATATCTCAAGGACAAATTATTGAAAGTGTTGAAATTCATCTGGAGAGCCCTGTGAGTCAGATATACTCAGATGGAAGTTGGCATAACAAAAATGTAGATAACACTAAAATACATGTCAATTAATATAATTAATTATTAAACCATTTATAACTCTTTTGGTTAAATTTTTTATGTTCGTATAGTGAACATTAATTAAATCTAGTCAATATAAGATAATATAATAATTTTCAATAAAAAAGAAATTAATATTTTTTTCGGTAAAACCAGTTCCCGAAATAAAACGCTTAAAAGCTTTGAATATTCAAATTTACTTCCTAAAATGGCAAAAGAAATTAAGCAATATATTTACAAAAATTGAATGGATTCATTAAAGAACATGAAACAAAGTTTCCTTAGAAATATGAGGTTTATTTCAAAAATAATTGGAACATTATGAGCATTGAGATTTCAGTGGAAGGAACTATCGTGCATGTATATTTAAGGCAATAAGCGAAATTCTAAACTCTTAAGAAGAAAGTGGAAGAAGTTCTACGGAAGAAAAAGAGCATAATTAGGGATGAAACGAAAAAATTATTTTGTAACTGGAAAAATTAATTTTATTTATTCCATGGAAAACGCAGCAATTCGGAGAGTCATGAATAAATTACATTTGTTATGCTGTGTCTACTAAATAAGAACAGACTGCACAAAGATAAATTTCTAAAAGATATTGTTTCGTATCATCCTTTTTTCATATGAATTAACTGCCTGCAATCAATTAAATATTGTTTTAAAAGTTAATTTGAATTGTATATAATAGATTCAAAAGAAAATGAAAATCAGTAGATATTTTACGAAGATTCTTCAAAAAACATGAGTATGATAACTTTCTTGAATCGATAGATAGAGATGGAATTCGAATTACTGGCTTTCAAATGACATCCTCCATGTTTTTTCCTCCTCGATGATTAATAATATTCTAAAACAAGAATTATATCTCTATGGAGAAATGTTATATACATGCAATTTCCAAAAGGTTAAATTAATTTTCAAGTACAGTGACACATTTCTATAGCTGCCACTTTCTGTTCCAAGCACATCTCGCCGTTTAGATGCGTATTTAAAGGGGTTTCATGTTTGGAAGTATGTATACCAAAAAAAACACAAGTTTGAACAAGTCATAATTCGTTATTTCTGTTAAAGCGCATTTTAAGAATATATAATCTAAAGAAAATTTTTTTAAAGAAAAGATGCAGTATTTGTTTCCTTGGATCTTCTTTTTTTTGGAGGTAAATTTTTTTAGTTTTGTTTTTTTATAATTTGACAAAATTTATTCCTAATCTTTTGTCGTTAGTTTCTGAAGAATGGGTGATAACGTCATTTATTTTCCTCGGAGTTCATACCGCTGAAAGTGTCATTTGGTGCTGGTTTTCCTAAAGTTCTTTGAGCTGGAAGCGTCATTTGCTGATGGTTACAACCCAAATCAGCAGCTTTTTTTTGTTTTTTTCTTTTTATAATCGGAAAAAATTAATTCCTAATCTTTCGTCGATCTTGACATATATTGTTCTCGGAGTTTGTAGATCTCAAAGTGTCATTTGCTGATGGTTTTCGTAGAGTTTGTAAAGCTTAAAGCGTCATTTTCTGATGGTTTTCCTGAAGTTTGTTGAGCTGGAAGTGACATTTGCTGATGGTTACAATCCACATCAGCAGCTTCATTGTCGGAGTCCGTATCAGCGCCTAAAATGCACAAATGAACACTTTAATGCCCAATTACGGTAAGGCTGAAATTCATTTTTCTCTCCACATTCGGAAAAGGATAATTAATTACAATATGATTTCCGGTGATGATTTTGACTACATAAACTATTTTTCTTTCCTCCCTTTTCTCTTAAGAAAAGTTCCATACTCATAGAGACGAAAGAAATGTATTACATTGAAGTCGAACAAGATATCAACTTTGCAGCTCAGAGGGGATTGAGAGGACCTTATTAGAGGTTATTTTAACATTTTATGTATGGGACAAAAGTGGCTGCTGAGAGAGAGATGACCACTCCGGGAGGGCTTGCGCTCTTTGACATATTCATTCATTTAAACATTCATAAAGAGCACATTTTTAGACGATTTTGTTTCGCAGTAGGAAAAATTCGTCTGCGTGGAAAAATTTATTTCCAAAAAAATTACAATCTTGGGAGTACAAGTTACCATTTTCTGTTTAAAATTTTTGTTTACATGCAAAATCGGGGATTTTAGAAGCGATGGATGGAAGGCTACGTTTTGGCTCCTTCTGAAGAGAGTTATTCTTATTCAGTTATTCAATAACGCTTCAAAAAGCGTGTTTTACGATATCTTAAATCGCGATAGGTAATATTGTTGATAAGAAGGGAAATAAATCTTTACGTCTGTCTTCAAGTGGAAACTTTTTTCCAAATACCCATCCATGAAAGAAATGCATTTCTTCGAATGTTACGAAGGTGGAATGTTTTATGTTCAAAGAAAATCCTTCAAGTCAAAGGTTTCTTGTAAAATCATTAAAATGCTCAGTACCAATAGTAAACAAAATTATTAACACTGGTTTGTATCTTAAACAGTCAAAAGATACGTCATCGTTTTTCTGCAAGTCATATCGTTGAACGCAGAACCCGCTGCAGAATTCTTTATTTAAAGCATTTATTAGGAGAAAAAATGTTGTAAAAATAGATGAAGCTTGGGTCTATTTAAATGAATGCAAGAATAAAAGATAAATTTACTATTATCAAAGATTAGAAAAATCTTAAATCATCGTTTAAAGAATCTAAAGAAGGTTTTTCTAAGAATTGTTTATGATTTTTCATATAACAGCAAAACTAAAGTAACGAGAATAGTGAAAAATGTTGGAATCAATTCCACATAATGTCAGGAATACATTTTATGCAAAATATTCGAATAGGAAAGACCGTCTCCTTACCACAATGGCATCAATCAAAAGAACTGCATCAAGACAAAGCAATCAGCCACACATCACATCCACTGTTAATTTCCTGGAAAAAATCGAACAAGAAATGGGTATTAAGCCTCTACTTTTCACTTATATTCCTAATAAATCTTCTGATGTTTCACCCATCAATTATTGAGCTTTTGGTCTTTTAAAATGAGAATTATCCAAACGTCGAACTACAATCTTTTGTGGAATTGGAAAGCTTCTCAAGACGAATGGGATACTCTTCGCATTACTGTCATGGAACTTGCGATCCAGAAAGACTGTTAAGAATAAGGGTTGTCAAACTGAGATTTTAAAACATAAAAAAAAATTACGTAAGATTGTTCTGTAAATATCATAAACATCGTCTGAAAACAGTGCGAATAACCTCTGTATTTTTGAATGATTTTTAAACTAAGAATTCTTATTAATATTCGATAGAATGTTAAAAATTTAGGCATCTATTATTTTTTTAAAATTTAAAAAACCTTCGTATTATTCAAAAATAAAGTGTACAGTTACAATATATCTACCAATGAAGCAATAATAATACTTTTATTTAAAAATAATTCTCTTCTACAGCGAAATAAACTATCATTTTTATTAATTCTCTCTTCGCTTAAGCCTAGAGCACATAAATTCCATTACCATAAGATATTCAGACATATTTGAACATTAAGTCTCATTTATGTAAATAATAACTTTATTTTATGCAGTAATAAATAAAACACAATTCTTAAAATTGAGAGGTAATCCGAAACGTGCTAAACTGAAGAAAATGCTTATTATGATTCTGAGATTTTGACGTGAGTGGTTTTTGTTATTTAGTGAACCTGAGAGTTAAGTATTGTCAATTTCTCATATATATATTCTATCGATTTCAGCCGTACAAAAGCTTTCTTATTTATACATTTATCCATCTTCATGTCTAATATCAAACAGACAAAAATAATTCTTTTATTGAAAAAGATTCAATTTGTATCTTTGTTTGTTTTATATTGCGAGCGGATATTTTGAGTTCCTTCGCGTTTGATATATGCTCTTTTTACAATGATAGAATTATTCTTACTAGATTCTTCTTAGAATTATTCTCACTAGATTCTTCTTACAATGATAGATTTATTCTTACTAGATTCTTCTTACAATGATAGAATTATTCTAACTAGATTCTTCTTACAATGATAGAATTATCCTAACTAGATTCTTCTTACAATGATAGAATTATCATAACTAGATTCTTCTTACAATGATAGAATTATTCTTACTAGATTTTTTTACAATGATAGAATTATTCTTATGCATGTATAGAGGTGAGATCTACTAGTCTAGTCGCTGAGGCATTAGGTACGTGGAACGATGTACACTTCAGTGCTTCATATTGACTAGTACAATACTTCACTACTCAGCTTCTCAACCAATAATGCCTGTATTCCAAATATATTAGAAGTACTCCATTGTGAGAAACACAGAGTTGGTGACACAGTCAAAGAAAGACTACTAAATAAAAAATTTAATAGAATAACAACTAAATGAAAATCCTAAATTAAATCATAACATCATTAAACACGCTAGCTGTGAGATGATAAAAAAGAAGAGAGTGAACAGAAATAATAATTTCTTTTAATTACTCCAACAGGCTTCTCGCTATTGGTTTATAGGTGACATCACAAAGAGGGCGTATCCGATCTGCATGCAATTACAACTCGAGATTCTGCCAGATGCCACACTAGATTCTTTTTACAATGGACACAGCAGCTTTAAATACACGCGACAAAATGTAAAGTGAGATGATCAAATATTTTATGTTTTAGTTATATTTTAAGTTTAATTTCTGTAAATATATTTGTTTAATATCTCATAGAATTAAAACAAAATTTCTCGAAAAATATATACGTTACAGGGAAATTTATTCAGTGCGTCTCAAAGATAAAATTTTATGTACACACATTAAGTGAATTAAATGGCAGTTTGATGTTTAATTTCCGTGCCTCATCTCATTAAATTTTGAGTAGTTACATCACGTCATAAACTGAAAATAAACATATTCAAGTCAGTTTCAGGAAGGTTTAACCTTATTTTAATGAAAATTTAAAACCACATTTTAACAAATAGAGTATGCTGCCAACAATTTAGACAAGCAGATGAAATCATGATAAACTACATGTTTCAGAACACCTCTAAATAAGTGAGGGAATATATTACATTAATTACCAAAATGATTTAATTTAAGTATAAATTGTTGTTCAAAATTATTAGAACGCTAATGAAAATTTTGCACTTTTTTATGATAGAAAATCCATTTGTTTATTTATATCTCAGTTTTATTGATTTTATTATTAATAGAGGGGCCCCTCCTCAAAAAATAATGCATGACACTTTTGCATAATTCACTTTCCCAGCTATTTAACAAATTATAATTAGGAAATAATAATTAGGAATAAAATTATAATTAGGGAAGTTGCGATACTTTAAATTCAAAGTTAATATGACAAAACTTTCCAAATTATACAGCTGATTTATTTGACATGTTTATTATGAACTCTCCACTGATGACTCACAAAATATAGTAAAAAAGTTTGTTACCTTTTCTGAATGAAAATCCTTTTGGTTATAGTTCATAAAATTATTAAAATAAAGTTTCTTGTGATGTAGACAATTTTTAATTTGACGCTACAATCAAAATTGTCCGAATTTTCTTTTTCTTTCACTTGGATGGAATATTGGGCATAACTTTTTTGGGTTAAATGCGTTACAGTTATAAGCTGCAAAGCTCCATGAACAATACATTTTAAAATTTGATAAGCTTTAAATCTTGATAAAAATTGTAAATTATCTATAATATTATGGTTGACAAATAATTGCTTATAAATATATTTTTTGCTAGCAAAAAATGTTGATTTTCAGTCCCCTGTCGGAGGCCCCTTATGTACCGGGGCCTCCACGCACCCTATATGGCCGCCCAGTGCAAAGAACAAATATGTTTTTAATGTACAAAGCAAAGCTTTAAGCATAAATGAGCTCCATGCCAACATTCAAAGGAAAAAAAAACATTTTTGCTAGGAGGTGCAAAGCCCTGCACAAACAAGTTTTATACAAGGAAAATTTATGCACATTGAAAAAAATAGGAATTTTAACAATTTTTATATTTAAGTGAAGGCATTCTGCACAGATAACTTCTAAATTGTTCTGATCTTTCTGAAAAAACTATTTTATTGCTTTTGCTATTTTTAGTAGCATATTATATGTTTGAAAAGTTGTCCTTACTAGTGCTGGCAATGCTGAAATCAGTACCATATTCTGGGCAAAATGAATAATTTTCTTCTTTACATGATCTCTTTACAAAAGCAAAAACAGTAACCAACACATTTTATCATATCTCACCTTGAACGCAAGCATGAAAATATTGTATTGAATGTAATAGAGCCAGAGGTGCTAAACACTTTTGTTTTCCAAATTTAAATGAGCAGAAAAAACAGAGAAACAGCATTCCAAATTTTTGCACTTGCGGCCCTCTTGCATTCAAGGTTCGATATGCACAATTCTGTAAATTAATAAATTAATGCTATAATTTCCTTCCAATAACTTTTTTCATTCTTTGCACAGCAGTAAACATTACAGTATTTCACTCAAGATGTCTATAAATCTGTATATTTCTAGAAAGATTAAACAAGAGAATTGCAAAAAGGAAACTTTACACTTTTATTTTACACATATATATTTTTATTTATGATCATTTTACACTTTTATTTATTTATTATGCCTGTATTGGATATGCTCCGAGAATCTTTCCTCCGTTACTATATTTGCCACTTCTGTTGCTGACAAAAAGATGAAATTTCTCAAGGCACCTATTTAAAAAGAAATCAATGTACCATTATTAATTTACAACAATTATATATAAATCGCACATTGATTTGAAGAGATAAATCACTCAACAAATTTATTAAATTCCGGGCAAGTTTCTGAATGAAAATTCTATGGAACCATTCAAACGCTCAAAAGATAATTAACCAAATTATTCTGGGATGTGAAGAACTGGTTTCTGGCTTCATAAGAGAAGGAGGTGGAAATTAGATTTTATTTCCCAGGAGGTTCCAAAAGGAATCATCGAACCAAATATGAAAATTAAAAGTAATAACACACAAAATTAAAAATCCTATCCCTTTAAGTTAAAATAAAGTTCAATATAATATAAAGTTCAAAACCCTTAAAATTTAAAGTAGTATTTTTTCTACATTCTATTGAAATGTCCCTGCCTTTACCCACAAAAACATGGAACATGAATGACATACTTGCAATAGCTAGTAAATGTTTCAGACGAGACAAAATGCGTTATAGTTTATCTATAAAGTAGATAAAACTTCTTTTTGGTTAATGAAAATTATAAATAAACAATCTTACAATATTGACCGATTATTTTTACTTACTGTTTCTATTGAAAGTTTGAATTATTTTGTAAACAAATTTATTTGTTCACATTAAATCCCTCGGTTTGGACTGTCATTTCACCTTTTCATTAATTTGGTTTCTTTTTCCGAGACAAAAATGAAAAGTTGGCAAGATAAAA